>CM072514.1:48189634-48337134 GCA_036898135.1 Oncomelania hupensis | reverse complement strand
ATGAAGAGAACTAAAATTGCAATATTTAACATGAAAATGAGTGCCCAGAAGAAAAAACAAAATTAAAGTAATATCGACTTTGATCTTGCTATGCTTTTGACCTTGAGATGACCTTGACCTCCGGCTCCAAATACACTCAGATACTATCAAATAAACAACAGCTAAAGTTGTATTATACAAAAAACAAAGAAAAAAAATAAACAAAAAAAACCCAGTGATTTTGGGATGGATGACCTTGCCTTCAGTGATCATGACCTTCACGTGACCTCTCATGCTCATATATTATCAAATAACCCAATGTTGTTGCATAAGCGAGCGTTGTGGCCAAGTGGGCTAAGGTGGGACTAACTTGCCTTGTCCACAGGCCAGAAACCAATCGCGCCTGACAGGTGTGGGTTTGATCCCGCAACTGGGCGTTATGTTTCTCCGAATATTATTTACTATCAGCTCGGGCAACGTCTCGGGGATTTTCTCCGGGTACTCCGGTTGCCCCCCCCCCCCCCCCCCCCCCCTCAGCAAAATTTCAAAATCACAACTAATACTAGGTAGGTTGGGTTTGGGCGCGCCACAGGCTGCGACTACGCTTTCCCCAGGGGAGGCGGCCCAGAATTTCCCTATTAAAAAAGGGACAATAAGGTAAAATAAGGTAAATAAAATAAGTAACTTTCGGTCGTTGGGGATAGAGGCATTTGGGACATCTCTTTTCTCTAGGTCAGCTTTATGAGTGCGGTGGCTATCTCCTCACCCTCGCTGCTTTACCTTCCCCTGTTCTTAACACACCCAGCTACCCATTCACAGCTTGGTGGACTGGGGTGCGTCGAGCGCTTGTTTCAGTCTTTTTTGTGTCGTTTGATAGTTTGTCTTCAAAGTGCGATCACCCATACAAGTACTAATATAACCCCGCCTTACGTAGCGTAACATGAAACATTGCTAGCCTATGCCCAATCCAATGCACTACTGCGCCACCTGCTGTTTTTGCACATCTTAGGTTAAACAAAGCCATTTCACTGAACGATACCTATTTTTGTATGTTTTTGCAAGGCCTAAAATGACATTGACATTCAAGATCAACGCAAAAATGGAACCTATATGAAAGATCAATCTCCAAATACAACAAGTTTGAACTTTATATCTCTCATAGTTTAGGGTCACGGTCACTTCAAAGTACTTATACTAACTGACTTTGGGCAGCTCCAATGAGCTTGACCTTGAAGTGAGGTTGACCAAATTTGCAAAGGATGTGTGTCTCATTGATATCTATCATGAATCAAAGAATCCTTAGTTCAATATTAATAACTGAAATAAGGGAATAATAAGTGACATTTTGTGAAAATTGTTATTTTTGACTAACATTTATTGACCCTGTGACCTTGACCTTGAAGTGAAGTAATTCATTCACTGATCATTTATGATGTCTCATTGATATACGCCATCTTACTAACTTTGGTTGTGATAATTGAAATAGGTTTTGAGATATGAATCCACTTGCAAGTTTTGCACAGACAGACGGCGGACGGCAGACCGACAGATGGACGGAGAGATTTTTTTTAAATGTCATTTTTGAAATATTTAGGACTCCTCTCGCACAGATTTGCAAAAATCTGTAAAATTAATTTTGTTGGGGTGAATATATAGACTATGCATGCAAGTCAAAAACGGATCTAGGGATGACCTTGTGGTTTTTTTAGCGACCTTGATACTGGTATGACCTTGACCTTCACGTGACCTCTGATGCTCATGTAGGAGTATGATCAAATATCCCAATGTTGATGCATACTGGTTAAAAAATAGCCATTGCCCTGTTTTAAGTTTTAATGTTCTTTTTATAGCCCCAAAATGACCTTGACCTTCAAGATCAATGCAAAAACGTCACAGTAATGATGAAGCTTTTATCTCTACATTTAACAATTTTGAACTTGTTAATTCTTATAGTTTATGCCAAGGTCGCTTCAAAGAACCTATATCAACTGACTGGATAGATTAACTCCTTGACCTTGGAGCTAGATTGACCAGATTTGTATGGTATGTGTCTCATTGACATCTATCATGCATCAAACAATCATAATATAGGGAAAAAGTAAAATTGTCAAATTTTTACTAACATTTGTTGACCTCGTAACTTTGACCATGAAGTGAGGTTATTCCATTCACTGGTCATTTTCGAGGTTCCATGTATATACACCAAATGTGGTTGTGACAGATGAAATAGGCTTCGAGAAATTAAGCCACCTACAAGTTTTGCGCGGACGAACGAACGAACGGACAAACATTTATAAATTTTATTTTTGGACTATTTAAGACTCGTTTCGCACAGATTTGCATACATCAGATTTTTTTTCGGGGAGAGAGGAGTGGAGGGAGAGGGGGTGGTGTGCACAAAGACTCACATTTTTGCAGAATGAATGCGTGAAAGAGACAGATACATGTCAAACCAAATAGCTATTTCCTTTATTAATATGAATACAACATCGTTGTGCAACTGATGTCAATACAAATACGGTGTGAAGAAATCGTGCGGACCAATCCTAATTTGTCAAACGTCGCTAAAAGTAAATTCTGCCAAAATTGGGATAATAAGTAATTATTAAAATCAGTAGATCTCCAGGTCCACAAATAAATCTACTATTGGAGATGTGCCGGCGGAACATTTGTTTCTGACTGTTATTCTTTTCTTCTTTCTTCTGTCTGCCATTCTTGTTTCGCTTTTTCTTCTTCAAAGGTTACTAGTAGGTTTTTACATCTTTCTTTTCTTCTTTATTCCAGTTATTTTTTAATTTCTTTCTTTGCTTCTTTTTTGTCTTCTTTCAGTCTGAGGTGAATACTGGCGACGTCAAACTAAACGGTCGATCTGTCATTATCTTCGTATTTATTCTTTTTCTTTTTCCTTTACACTGATGATAATGATGTGAACAATACTGTGTCTCTTCTTTCACTGATTCGCTCTCAAACGGCGGTAAGCTGAACGCCATCATGCTTTGTGAAATTCAGGCATCTGTAACACATAAAATAATACTGATAACTAGATTGGCAAAGCCCATAAGATTCGCATGCTTCTTATGAAACCTGCCATATTTAACATGAAAATGAGTGCCCGAACAAAAGAAATTAAATGATGGCATCGAAAATGCAAAGTAATACCGACTTTTATCTGTTTATGATCTTGATATTGAGATGACCTTGACATCCGGCTCGAAATACACTCATATACGATCAAACAAACTACAGCACAAGTTGTATTATGCCAGCAAAGGTCCTAAAGCAAAAGTTGTATTATGCCAGCAAGGTCCTCATGAGAAAAAAAATACTCAAAAGGTTGAAACCCCAAGCTGAACAAATCATAGCTGAAGAACAAGCAGGTTTCAGGGCAGGGCGAAGTACCACTGAACAGATTTTCAACCTCAGAACAATTTGCGAGAAATACCTACAGCACTAACAACATCTATATCATGTGTTTGTAGACTTCAAGAAAGCGTTTGACCGAGTCTGGCATGACGCTCTATGGGCAACCATGAGAGTGTACAACATCAGCCCTAAAAATATTGAAGTCATAAAAATCTTGCATGACAAGGCTACCAGTGCAGTCCTCCACAACAGCGCCATCGGGAACTAGTTCAGAACAACAATCGGTGTGCGTCAAGGATGCCTACTCTCTCCAAAACTCTTCAACATCTTCCTGGAGCGCATCATGTCAGATGTCATTGCAGATTCACGAAGGCACAAACAGCCTAGGGGGTAGAACAATCTCCAACCTCCGTTTTGCGGATGACATTGATGGATTGGCTGGAGAGGAACAAGAACTTGAACAGCTTGTACAGAGGGCTTGACACCACCTCCAGAGTCTATGGAATGAAAATAATTGCAGAGAAGACCAAAATGATGACCAACAACACAAAAGATATCAACATGGACATCAAAGTCCAAGGCCAATCCCTCAAAACAGTACATAGCTTCATATATTTAGGAGCCATTGAATCAGACAATGGGTCACGACAGGAAGTCCTCTCGATCGCACAAACAACTGCTGCCCTGGCGAGGTTGAAGCCAATTTGGAAAGACAAGACCATCAGTCTACATTCCAAGGTAAGGCTGCTGCGCTCCCTTGTCAGTTCTATCTTCCTATACGCTTGCAAAACTTGGACCCTCACAGTAGATCTACAACGAAGAATACAAAGCATGGAGATGAGGTGCTACAGAAGACTTTTGGGCATTTCCCAAACCCAGAACATCACCAACAACTAAGTCCGACAGATCATCACACAAGCCATAGGACAACACGATGACCTGCTCACAGTGGTGAAGAAACGGAAATTCCGATAGTACGGCCACTTCACCAAAGCATCAGGCCTTGCAAAAACCATTTTGCAAGGCAGGGTGCAAGGAGGCAGAAGGAGGAGACTTAAAAAGAGTTGGGAGGACAACATTCCATAATGGTTTGACATTTAACTAAGCCATGGGTTGCTGGAAACAGAGAAAGATGGAGTACGCTGGTTAAATGATCATCTATTGTGCCCCAACGACCTTTGAGTTACGGGATAGAATAGGATAGGATAGATAATATGCCCAACAAATAGTGACCTTAGAATGGCGACCTCCAGTGACCTCCACCTTTGGATGACCTTCACCATTACACTAATTTACATGACCTTTCATGCTCCTGTATGATCAAATGCATACATTGGGTTAAATCCATTCCACTGTACTATTGCCTTTTTAAATAAAAGTTTTTTTCAATGCCTAAAATGACCTTCACCTTCAAAATCAACGCAAAAACGGAACATATATGAAAGGTCAATCTATCATCTCTAAATATAACAAGTTTGGACTGTGTATCTCTCAACTCAAAAACAGAACATATTATGAAAGATCAATCTATAATCTCTATAACAAGTTTGGACTCTATCTCTCATAGTTTAGGATCAAGGTCACTTCAAAGTACATATACTAACCGACTTTGTGATCTTGACCTAAAAGTGAGGCTGACCAAATTTGCATATTATGTGTGTCTCGTTGATGGGTGCTGGTCACTACCGCGAGCGTCACTACCGCGTTTAACACTACCGCGTGTAACACTATCGCGAGTGTAACACAACCGCGAGTAACAGTACCCCGTGTAACACACTTCCGCGTGTGTAACACTTCCGCGTGTGTCTTGTATCACGAAAAAAAAAGAAAAGAAATTGAGTGTGTGAACACGCGCTCAAATCTGTTTAGTGTTCAGGCACGAGAAGCATTGAGTTAGCGTTCAGGCATTTCAAAACTTTGAAGTGTGTATCATTTGCAGTCCAAACCTTGGCCATGGAGATAATACAATCTCGTTACTCCAATGACAAGAAGGAGAGAGAGAGAGAGAGAGAGAGAGAGAGAGAGAGAGAGAGAGAGAGAGTGAGAGACAGACAGAGACAGACAGAGACAGACAGACAGAGAGACAGAGACAGACAGACAGAGAGACAGACAGAGAGAGACACAGACAGAGAGACAGACAGAGAGAGACAGACAGAGAGAGACAGACAGAGAGAGACAGAGACAGAGAGACAGAGACAGAGAATTCAATGTGTGTTGAAACAATCGTGACATTTGACACTGACACTTGAGAGAGAAAATCGGAGAGAGAGAGAGAGAGAGAGAGAGAGAGAGAGAGAGAGAGAGAGAGAGAGAGAGAGAGAGAGAGCGAAAGACAAAGAAAGAAATTTGTATCTTTTTATTGTTCATTTTTATTTTTAATTCATATTGCTTTTAATACAATTATGTTTTTTAAATTAAAAATCCTCGAAAATTATATGCATTTTGTATGTGCGCGTGTGTCCATCTGTCTGTCTGTCTGTCGCATTGCAGTTATTATTTTAGAAGAATAAGAAGATGTAAAAGGAAGAAGAAGAAGAAGAAGAAGAAGAAGAAGAAGAAGAAGAAAAGAAGAAGAAGATGATGAAGAAGGAGGAAGAGAAGGAGAAGAAGATGAGGAGAAGGAGGAGGAGAAGAAGAAAAGAAGAAGAAGAAGAAGAAGAAGAAGAAGAAGAAGAAGAAGAAGAAGAAGAAGAAGAACAACAACAACAACAACAACAACAACAACAACAACAACAACAACAACTCTCTCTCTCCCTCTCTCTCTCTCTCTCTCTCTCTCTCTCTCTCTCTCTCTCTCTCTCTCTCTCTCGTTAGTGGAACACACGCGGAAGTGTTACACGCGGTAGTGCTACTCGCGGTAGTGTTTCACACGAGATAGTGTTACACACGCGGAAGTGTTACACGCGGTACTGTTATACTCGCGGTAGTGTTACACACGCGGTAGTGTTACACGCGGTTGTGACGCTCGCGGTAGTGACGCACAACCCTCGTTGATACCTATCATGCATTAAGGAAGTGTAGAAAGTTAGATTTGCCGCTTGATGTCCAGGTAGATCTCTTTGATAAATGAATCAAACCGAAGGTGTGGGCTCACTAAAAAATGGAAATATGTGATAGGTTGCAATTAAAATTTTTAATATTGATCCTTGAGGTAAAAACGTGCACGCCGACTTGAATGGTTTTGGGTGAGGTTGGCTGTATTCCTGTCTTTTTGGATGCCAAATGCAGGTTACTTTGTTTTTGGTATAAATTGTGTATCGATTGTTGTAACGACTCTATAAAAATGTCGGTGCTTATGTTTCATCTGTGCTCTTATTTGTTTTTTAATAGTGAGTATAAATTTAATACTGTTCGTTCTTTCTGGACGATCTCGGTTTGTCTTTCACATGGTTGCGTGGTTGTAGTTATTCTTTGAATTAATTTAAGAATCTAGTCAAACAACGCCTGAAAGACCAATTTTTGCAAATCTGGCATCAGAATATAAATGAGCATAACAGTTGTATTACTTACAGAATTTTCAAGGAGAAGTTTTGTTTTAAGAATTATTTAGTTAATGTGTCACCATTTTTTAGAATAAATCTGTTAAAAATTAAAACTCAGTTGCCACAAACTTCCGATACAAACTCAAAGATATATAAATATTCCGAGAGAAGAAAGGTTGTATTCTTCGTGTGATTTAAATGAAATAGGTGATGAATTCCATTATTTGTTTAATTGTACTAATCCCTTTCTAAAAGACGCCAGATTTTCCCTATTGCCACAGTATTTTAGCAATCGCCCAAATGTCTTCAAATTAAATCAGCTAATGAACTCGAAATCGATTAGCACACTGATAAATTGAAGTCGTCTTATTGGAATAATATTCTCACTTTTTAAAAGGTACAGCATTGGGTTTTTTTTTGTTCGTTTGTTTTTGTTGTTATTTGTCCTCAAATGTTGCAATACTGTTTGGTGTCATGCATGTGTGCTTTATTGTTCTTGCATTCTTTACCTTGTTCTTTCACTTCTCTGATGACTGTTGTTTTTTGTTTTATTTTGCATCTTTATGCGATTGTTCTTTTGAGTGCTTTTTTTTTTTTTTTTTTTTTTTTAATGAGGTATCACAAATGTTTGAACATTGTTGTTGCTTTCCCTCCCCCGTTGGGGTGCCGGGGGTTTCGGTATAAATAGTATCCTCACTTTCTGGAAATTTAGTGCTTTAAATTCCCACTGTCGCTGTCTTTCTCATTCCTGCTCTGTTCTATCAATCTGCTATACTATCTTCTTCTTCGCTAGACCAGTCTCCTACCTTTTTTCTTGAAAATCCTTCCGGGACAAGAGTCCTTATTTGTGTATGAGGTCTGTTGGATCAGCTTGAGAATATTGGACGCTTTCTGCCAGGTGGTCACTATGGCTTCCTATGATGTTATTATTTAGCAATGTAGGCATTTTATATGTTTGTGTTTTGTTGATAATTTATAATGATGTTTGTATTCTTTTTTTCTTTTATTTTGTAAACGGGGGTTCGATAAATTAGTGTACAACAGCAGCGTCCCCTGCGTGGGATGTCTTTATTGTAAAGTGACTGGCTGGTGGAGAGCTTTCAGTTTTACCACTAGGGTTGTTTCAGCAGATCTTTTATGCGGATCAGGGGCTGTCCGGTCCTGATTTGGCTCGGAAGAGTCCGCTGGACCTAAAGCAATAATCATGTAATGTAATGTAATGTCGCTTTTTCATTCAGTGTATATGTTATTGTTTGCAGTTAGAGGCTGCTGTGTCTATTGCAGCCGTTTATTGCATATTGTGCCGTTCTTGCTGTCATTATTTAGGCCTATATATTGTGTATCCCTACCCCCGCCCCCCCCCCCCATCTTCCTCCCTTGTCTGGCTATACGCTCCCCTCCTCCCCCACCCCCACCCCCACCCCGAGCTAGGAGCCTAATTTGATATTTGCTGTTTCATCGTTTGTTTGTTTGTTTAATAAAATGACAAAGTTCCAAAGTTCAAAGAATCAGGTTTATTATTCATAACTTAGAACATAAGTGAAATTGTGTGAACAATTTTCATCTTTTGACCAACATTTCTTGACCATGTGACCTTGACCTTGAAGTAAAGACCTTTGTTCATTTATCATTTTTGAGGTCTCGTGGATATACACTACCTTACCAAGTTTGGTTGTGATGGTTAAAATAGGTTCTGAGATATTAAGCCACTTTAGCTTGCAAGTTTTGCATAGACGGACGGCGGACAGACAGTCGGACGGAATGACTATTTTAATGTCAGTTTTGGACTATTTAGGATTCATCTCGCACAGATTTGCAAAAATGTAGAGACAAAAAATGTTGGTCGAGTACATAGATTCGCATTACTATGAATGTGAGTCAAAAAGGATGGGATCAGCTGGGGCATTGAAAACCCTACCAAGGGATCAGTCTCAAAGTACGGCGTCTTAAATGCTGTTGAAGAATGTGGAGAAAAAGTGTCTAATGTCAGGATTGAGGAGGTCTTTCTTTCTCGCCTCATCGTTCATGAGTTTCTGGACGGTAATTATAAGAACTCGAAACATATACTGGAAAAAAAACCAAAACATTCAAATTTATTACGAGACATTCGTACATAGTTGATAAAAAGAATTTTGAAAGGTGTTAATTTTTTTAAAATTAATTAATTAATTTCATGTTTATTTACATTTGAGATATTAGACATATATTAATGTTAATGTTAAGGTGTTAATGTTGGCGACAATGTTGTCACTCGGCTTTAGATTAAAGAGTCAACATAAAAGCATGAAATGAATGGACACTATCTAAATACCTGCAAGCAAATTAATATGAAAATAAGTTCATCCAATTTTAAGATCAACCACAAAACGATTTTGATAAAATAATTTACCTAAACACCATTGCAAAAGGCAAAATTCGGAGACACAAAAGGTTGTGGTAGTTAATGTAGCCTATCTGAAAAGTAAAAATCATCGAAAATCCGTCCAGTCATTGTTGAGATAAGACCACACAAATATGTTTTAAACAAAACAGTGAAAGTTGGAGTGACGGATCGACCGACTGCCCGACAGCAAGACTGGCCGTCAATTGATGTAAATTTACCTCTATATATAACAATTCAACAAAATCGCTGAACCCGTTTTTTCAGGTATTGAGTAAAACGCGTTTAGCATCAAAGTAACTCCAGCGAACTTGACCATTGTGATAGTGGAAGATGGCATACAGGATGGCCATAAACCTACTAATGTGTCCTATGAAGTTTGGCCAATATCCGTTCAGTCGTTCTTGAGATATGACCGACCAACAGACAGACGGACAGACCAACCGACATTTGGCTCGTTCAGATTACCGACTATTACCAGATAAATACAAAAACAATATTTGCCTGCGCATGCCTCTTTCACAAAATCTACAAGAGACTACATGAACAAGTTGAGTTTGATTTCTCAACATAACTGAACGGCATACTATTCATTAGCTTATAATTATGCTTAATTAAAGGCAGTATGGTATTATGTAGAAAATCATATTTTACACCACCAGTTTCTTCTTGTAAAATATGGATGAATAAAACATTGATTACATTTCGAGAGATTGTGGGAAGTGGAGGTGTCTAAACAGTTAGCAGCACAAGTCAAGGGAAGTAGGCAGAGGGTGGTGCAATAAAATATACATTGGATGAAGTGATACGGAGTTGTTTCCCTCTAAACAGGCGTCACCATTTAAGTAGGACAAGCCAAATTTAATCTATCTTCTACCATTCTCTCTGTCTGTCTGTCTCTGTCTCTCTCTTATCTTCTTTATAGATATCGAGTACCCTTCTTACTTTGTCCATAATGTCCTTCCTCTCACTCTGACTGAAAGTGGATGTGAGAAATAACGCGGATAAAACGATAAAAACAGTGTCTTTAGAAGACAATGAAGAATGTAGATAAAACCTGGCAAAACTCTTTCAATGGGTTAAAATTGACCAGCTGTAAACTCGCATGCATAACTATCAATTTTTAATAATATTATTTTAATTTACCTGACTCGCTGGATTCGTCAAGAGTTTTGGGCGTAACAATAAAGAGCCAGGATGATACGATACAAAGTTATAGAGAAATATTTGGTTTTTAACACTGAAAGCGACGTAGGACGAATGTTATACGCACTTAAAAGTCACCTGACTTGAATATCTAAGACTTGTGAGTGGAATGGTAGAAGAAGAGCAGGCCGCTGGCGATGAGCAAAGAAAGCGCCCCTGTGGTTGCCCCTATAGCCAAAAACTTCACGGTGTGGTCAATTTTTTTCGCTGTCAACAGGAAAAACACGGCAAACACACGCGGTTTAAGTCACGCTTTCTAAGCGATCAATAAAGACAAATGCTTGGAATCAACGGAGATTTATTGACAGGGAATGAATGTATTGCTCGATATTACAATAGAAGTGCATGTCACCTCAGTGATCAAATGACGCGTTTTCAATATCCACAAATGTTTGCATTCAATTAATTGTTTTAAGTCAACAGAAACTGGAGCGCGCTCCATTGTTAGTAAAACTTAAACAGTGAACAAACGTCTAAAGGCGAGGAGATCTCGCGCTTTGAACTGTTATTTTATTTATAGGAAAAAGGGCTTTACATTACATTACATGATTATTGCTTTAGGTCCAGCGGACTCTTCCGAGCCAAATCAGGACCAAAAGAGGGCTTTATAAATACTCTCCTCCTCATCATCATCTCATTATCATCATCATCATCATCATCATCATCATCATCATCATCATCATCATCATCATAAATCATCATCATCATCATCATCATCATCATCATCATCATCATCAGTAGTAGTAGTAGTAGTAGTAGTAGTAGTAGTAGTAGTAGTAGTAGTAGTAGTAAGAGTAGTAGGAGCAGTAGGGGTGCCAAACTGCCAAATAAGAAAAGATTTGACAATCTAAAGGGACACTATGAACAACTCACGTCCCACAGTAACCCAGAAGGCGAATGAGACTTCCAGCACTGGGTTGGTGGAATCCAGGGCGGTGTTTCTGGCGCGACACTTCACGATGAACGTAGGCGACAGTTCCATGTTGACCACGAATGATATAGATGAAGTCACGGTGTATCTGTAACACCAAATGCGGGTCTTGTAACATTTCCCGGGTGTTACGATGGGGTCAGCTCGTTACTCCCCCAGCTTGTTACTCCCCCCAGCTCGTTATTTTAAGAATGTAGGAATCGGAAAGTGATTTTTGTAGAGAAAAGGGTTAGGGCAAGGGTTATCGATAGCTCTGCAACTAACACTTACCCCAACCCTTTTCTACAAAGTTTACCTAGTTCGTCTCCTATAGGCGACGAAATAGGTCGAACTTTGTTCAAAATAACGAGCTGGGGGAGTAACGAGCCGGGGGAGTAGTGATACGGGGGAGTAACGAGATGTTCCCGTTACGATTGAGGTGTTGTTGTATCAATTTTTATTCATCAGATTAACATACGTTAAACTTATACGATTGACGATCGTACGAACGTTTTGTTTTGCAAAGCGTGTAATGATAGCGATAGCGTGTATTTACCTTTGATTTGATTCTGTGCTATAAAAGCTTTGCATTATAGGGACTTTTTTGCAATTCAAATATATTTTTCGCGGTGATTCCTTGGTTTTATTGTTAGAACCATCGCCATGTCCGCCTTTAGCTCCTGTTTACTTTTTTTTTTTACGTCGAAATCAAAACTTTTATTTCGCCAATCCACGATTTGACAAACAAACAAACAAACCAACCAACAAAAAAAGGCATTTTCGGTGAGTGTTTTTACTTGTTTTTCGTAAAAAAAATATGAAGCTGTGAATATGTCTGGTACATGCGCAATTCAGTCATGCATCCTCAGCTGCATTCCTTTGTCGTATTTTTGCACTGAAGTGAAATCAAAAGAGAAAATTTCCCGTGCACGTGGTTAAAACGTAACACGACTCAGTTCTGCCCCGAGTTGCCTAGGCAAAAATCTACGTAAATATTTTTGCGGAAATCTGCGCAACTCTATGCCCGCGTAGAGCGCTCTTTAGCGGTCTGGAAAGGTTGTCTGCGAAGAGAAAAAAAATGGCGGCCGAGGCCTTTCGATTTTTGAATGGCGATGTGAAGCGGCTAACAAATGTTAAACAGCCAAAGGTCTCCACGATCCTCCCAATTCCCCGAGAGGCATTTGAGGCAGCAGTGCAATCGCTGAAGAAAGGGAAGTCAGCGGGAGTGGACAACATACCAGCGAAACTGCTACAAGCAGGAGGAGAAGTGATGATTGACGCACTCACCATTATCTATAACAAGATCTGGCAGAGTGGGGAGTGGCCTACACCATGGACCCAATCGCTTGTCATCACTCTTCCCAAAAAAGGTAACCTTCAGGAATGTGAAAATTACCGCACCATCAGCCAAATCGGCCATCCCAGCAAGGTCCTCCTGAAAATAATACTCAACAGGTTGAAACTCCAAGCTGAACAAATCAAAGCTGAAGAACAAGCATGATTCAGGGCAGGGCGAAGTACCACTGAACAGATTTTCAACCTCAGAATAATCTGCAAGAAATGCCTACAGCACCAACAATATCTATATTATGTGTTCGTAGACTTCAAAAAGGCGTTTGACCGAGTTTGGAATGCAGCTCTGTGGGCAACCATGAGAGTGTGCAACATCAGCCCTAAAATTATTGAAGTCATCAAAAGCCTGTATGACAAGGCTATCAGTGCAGTCCTCCACAACAGCGCCATCGGAAACTGGTTCAAAACAACAATCGGTGTGCGTCAGGGATGCCTACTCTCTCCAAAACTCTTCAACATCTTCCTAGAGCGCATCATATCAGATGCCCTTGCAGATCACGAAGGCACAGTCAGCATAGGTCGAAGAGCAATCTCCAACCTCCGTTTTGCGGATGACATTGATGGATTGGCTGGAGAGGAACAAGAACTTGAACAGCTTGTGCATAACTTCAAATATTTAGGAGCCATTGTATCAGACAATGGGTCCCGACGGGAAGTCCTCTCCAGGATCACACAAACAACTGCTGCCCTGGCGAGGTTGAAGCCAATTTGGAAAGACAAGACCATTAGCCTACATTCGAAGGTAAGACTGCTGCCCTCCCTTGTCATCTCCATCTTCCTATACGCTTGCAAAACATGGACCCTCACAGCAGATCTACAACGAAGAATACAAAGCATGGAGATGAGGTGCTACAGAAGACTTCTGTGCATTTCCTATACCAAGCACATCACCAACGACGAAGTCCGACAGACTATCCATCACACAAGCCATTCAATTGGACAACACGATGACCTGCTCACAGTGGTGAAAAAATGGAAACTCTGATGGTATGGCCACGTCACCAGATCATCAGGTCTTGCAAATAGCATCCTGCAAGGCACAGTGCAAGGAGGTAGAAGAAGAGGGAGACACAAAAAGAGGTGGGAGGACAACATTCGAGAATGGACTGGTTTGACACTGAGCGAAACCATCAGGGTTGCTGAAGACAGAGAAAGATGGAGTACACTGGTTAAACGATCATCTGTGGTGCCCCCAACGACCTCAGAGTTGCGGGATAGGATGAGATAGGATATGTTCAATGGTGAAATAGCAAGGGAGGACTTTTTGTCATTTACAGTCTGGAATGATGATTTCTTTCCGGATCCACTTAAAGAGAGTAAACACAGCAAAGTGCACTAGACTGAAGTTCGACCTGGACAAACTGCAAGACCCGGAGATGGCAGAAATATTTCAGGCCACAATTGGAGGGAAATTTGCATCACTGCTTATTTTGGGAGCTGGTGAAGTAGATGTCAACATCATGACCACCACCACATTGTTGTTGTTGTTGCATCAATTTGTATTCATCAGATTAACATAAGTTGTACTGATAATTAACCTTCAACTTAGCTGTGACAGATGCCGCCACGGAGATGTCTTAGAAAGCACCGACCAAAGAAGAAGCTGTGGATCACACCTGATCTTTTTGACCTGTGTGATAAACGAAGAGAGATGAAAAAGAAAAAGAACACCTCACAGGGAGCTGTATGGCCACGTCACCAGATCATCAGGTCTTGCAAAGACCATCCTGCAAGGCACAGTGCAATGAGGTAGAAGAAGAGGGAGACCTAAAAAGAGGTGGGAGGACAACATTCGAGAATGGACTGGTGTGATACTGAGCGAAACCATCAGGGTTGCTGAGGATAGGAAAAGATGGAGTACGCTGGTTAAAGATCATCTGTGGTGCCCCTACGACCTCCGAGTTACAGGATATGATAGGATAGGATAGCCTGGAAAGATTTGTGTACTTGTTATTTGACGGAATAATTATATTTATGTGCAATCGGTATGAATTAATATTTATATTTGATAGTATTGTTGTATCGTCAGTGCGATTGACAGTAACTTTCACTTTCAGCCTACTTCACTTTGATTGGCTGTTGTGCAGAACATCTGCGTCATTTTAAAAGCGCTCGCGTATGGCAAAAGGTTGCCCAGAAGAAAAAAATAGTTCGTTCGGAGCAATCGAAACGTTTTGTGATGCTTTTTTTCTAGACAACTCTGGGCTGAATTATGCTGTTTCTCAAAAGTGTAGCTCAGAGGCCTAGTTGCAAAACGCCGAAAATATGAATTTTTTTGTCGCATGCTACGTGGCGTCATGGGATAGGATTTCCCGGGGGTTTTCCGTGCAGTGAGCGAAGAAAAAATATATTTTCGATAATCGCAAAAACTCCCTAAATACGGATAGTTTTCGTCGGCCGATATTGTTTAGCAGTTTTGATAACTTTCTAGAATTCCTCGTTTATTATCGGCCGAAGGATCGTCGTATCTTGTAAATTCGTAGAACATCCTATGACGTAAGACGGTACATAATTTCGGTGACGAGTTTTAATTTGATTGGTCATCGATTGCGTCATTCTGGAACATTCTGCATTGTGCAAGATGGTTGATAGGCAATAAGTACCGCGCTGTCTGCTTGTAAAGAGGTGTTTTTCGGAAAAGCGCTTTTTAGATGCAGTTGTTGATGTTACTGAATAAAGTGGGAAAACGTTGTAACTACGACTCCTGCATTGTTAGTGAGTGAACGGGCTGCGTGGATAACGAATTCGGGTTATACAAGATTCAAGCATCGGGTCTGAATCGATCATTGACCGTGTAACGCCTGAACTTGGCCATCGTCTATGATCGTCTCTGTTAAGTACCGTTTTTCAAGCGTGGTCGACAAGTCTAAAAAAGTGTTGTGACGAAAAACCGGTGTGGCAGAAAAATAAAGATAGCAAGCCATTCAAAGGTATTTCCAGACACACATAGTCAAAAAATAAGCATTTTGAAAAGTTTTCATTTTCTTGGGGGGGGGGGGGGGGGGGGGGTTGGGAGGGGGAGGGAAGGGAAAAGGTGGGGGGAGAGGGTGGGGGAGAAGAAGGTTTGGGGTGATGTGACGTCTTTGCCGTAAAGGATGACTGAACATTAAAGTTTAATGTTCACGTCCACCATTGGCGATACCTCAGACGGGTATAACCATCCCAGGAAAGAGGGGAGCAGGCCCGGACTAGGGGGGGGGGGGGGGGTTACAGGGGTTACGTAACCCCCCCCCCTGGCCTGACTATGTACCTCTTTTTTTTTCTTTTTCTTTTTTCTTTTTTTTTTTTTTGGGTGGGGGGGGGGGGGGGGGGTGGGCTACGTTACAATCATAAGTAAATCCGGGGAGAAATTTCAACCCTCTCCCCTAGGCACTATAAAAAAATAAATCCTCTTCCACTCTACTCAATTTCAACCACTGATTCTTTTATCACAAGTAACTACATTCTGTTACCTGAGACACTGTGCTTCCCATAGCTTGAGTCTCTGCATTGTAAAAGCATGCGGCTTGCCTGCAGTGAAGAACATGATAGGAGCACTGAGGGAACTGTCACTGTTTTTCTCAAACTCTCCAAAGAGACAAAGAAAACTTGAAGATACCATCGAATCATCTCAGCCTGACACCACAAAAACAAAGCTTGTTGATCTGTGCAGAACAAGATGGGTAGAAAAACATGAAGCACTGGAGGTTTATACATCTCTCTTTCTGGTTGTTCACGACTGTTTAGGACAAATGTGTGAAGACAGTGACAATTGGGACAGTGAGACAATGACCAAGGCAACTGGCTTTCTCCACACCTTGAGCAGCAGTGCTTTCCTCGTTGCATTCGTTGTCGTCCGCAATTGTTTGCGTTACTTAAAACCCTTGACAGTGAAGCTGCAGAAAAGGACAAAAGATGTTGTCGATGCCTACAGGGAAATCAAAGCGGTCATTAACTGCATGTCTTCTATTAGAAGAGATGTCGACACAGCGTTCGTTGCCTGGTTCGGTGAAGTCAGCAAAATGGCGAATGCTTTGACAACTGATGTTATTGTTCCTCGTCAAGCATCCCGACAGACTCTCCGTGACAACCAACCTGCGGCCACTCCAGAAGAATATTTCAAGATTAGCATTCCCATTCCTTTCTTGGAACACCTGTCAATCGAATTGGACTCGAGGTTCAAAAATGCTGACCTAGCAGTTGATGGTCTCTGTTGTTGTTGTTTGTAGATTATAGTCACATGACACTTTCGCATATAGGTGACTACTGGACCGATTTATACTGACACCAGCGGGCCAGTTGTTGGTAAAGGGGAAAATAATATGATCACACGTTGACCAATCCGGGATTCGAACCAGCGACCTTTCGGTTACTAGCAAGACGCTCTTACCAACTGAGCTACCCGGCCCCTCAGATGGTCTCTGTCTGGTGCCAAGCACTTTAAAAGACAACCAGGATGGTTTCATGCAGGTTCCAGAAGAGGTGAAGACACTGGCAATGTTGTGGGAGTCTGATCTACCAGACAACGCTACCCTTGATGCAGAATACCAAAGGTGGGTTTGCAAATGGCGAAGTGCTGCTGAGAATGCGACAGCTATCATCCCATCCACGGCAGAAGCACTGAAACATTGTGACAGGGATTTTTATCCCAACCTGTTCATCATGCTAAAGAACCTCTGCACCCTGCCTGTCACTACTGCCGAGTGTGAGCGTTCAAACAGTCAGTTGCGCAACCTGAAAAACTACCTGCGCTCTACAATGGGGCAACATAGACTCAATGGACTTGCTTTACTGAAAGTGCACAGGGATGTTGATATTGACTTCAAAGAGGCAGTGGACTGTTTTGCCAGAAGATACAATTCACAAATGGTACTAATGCCGAGGAACCTAGTGCAGGAAGACTGAAAGTGAAAGCAGGGCGGTGATCATAAATTACAAGGTAAAGCTTTATACTGTTAACGATCAACAAAATGTAGTGAATAATAATAGTATACAAAACATCTCTGCTGATAAATAAATGTTCGTGTGTTTTTTTTGTTGTTGTTTTTTTTAAGGGACGGGCAGATGATTATTTTTGTACCCCAGAGTTTGTCAGTTCAATTTGTTTAAAAAGCTCAAAGTCCCAGACCATCATAAATGGCTTTTTCAAGGTTCAGATTGCACCAGATTGCACCATTTTGTATCCTTGAAAAAAAATTTTCCGGGGGGGGCATGCCCCCGGACCCCCCTAGAAGGCTCGGCGCTTCGCGCCTTCGCTGAATCTGTAACCCCCCCCCCCCCCCTCAACTTTTCCCAGGTCCGGCCCTGGGGAGACAAAACGTTTGTGTGTTTTAACAAGTGATAACGGTGGATCGCCTATAGAGATGGACTGGAGTTTATTGATAGCATCTTAGATAAAATCCTTATTAGTTGCTGTCGACAGGGAAGATCTATCTCCTTGTCTCTGCTGCCAATGGTCATTTGTGGATTTGTACCATAGATACAGATGGCCATTTGGCTGTGTTCTCAGCTCGTCAGTGGCTTGGTGAAAATCAAGGGACTGATTTTTGAAAGCATGAGAAGGCGCCTCAATGAAGATTCTCAGAAAAACATCTTCATGCGAAGAAAGAATCCACAATTTGTCTGGCTGGCAACAGAGATGGGAAAGAACCTAGCTTTCTGAAAGAGAATGTATTGCCAAAAATAATTAGTCTTGGTAGTGGTCTTTTTTTCTTTTTAAGGAGCAGAGCTGTTTTTGATGCATTGAAGACGACAAAAGAAGCGGGAAGTCAAGCAAGAAGGGAGTTACAAAAGTCAAGACGAGATAGAATGGTAGAAGTGACAAGTTTGGTTGTAGTGTCTGTGGTGAGGTACTTGCGTTTAGTGGCAATGCGGCGGAGTTGAAAGTAGCAGGTGTGAGAGACAGAAGAGATGTGTTGTTTCATGGAGAGGGTGTTGTCTAGGGTGACTCCAAGATTTTTGACAGTAGAAGACAGAGAGACAGACGAGTCGGAGAGTTCAAGAGAGTCAGAGGTGGCTTTTGAGAGTTTGGAGGTGGTCCCTATCAGAATGCTTCAGTTTTGTTGCTGTTGAGATGAAGTTTGTTCTCAGTCATCCAATTCTGTATGTCGGTGATAGTATTACAGAGACTGAATAGGGCAGTGTCAGACTGATCAGGAGTAGAGCTGTTTTGAAGTTGTGAGTCGTCAGCAAAAGAGTGATGGAGAACGTTGTGTCGATCAAAGACGTGGTCAAGAAGTTGAGTGAAGAGAGTGAACAGTACATGCTCAAGCACGGACCCTTTGGGGCACTCCGCACTCAAGCCTGATGGAGTCGGAGTTCAGTTTGTCAATGAAAATAGTCTAATAGCGGTCAGAGAAATGAGAAGAGAACCATGAAAGAGCTGTGCTCATGCCAAAAGTATGCTGAAGACGTTGAAGAAGGATATTGTGATCGACCGTATCGAAGGCCGCTGAGAGATCAAGAAGAGCAACAGCAGAGATTTCACCTTGATCAGTGGCAGAAAGAATATCGTTAGTTATTTTGAGAACTGCAGTTTCAGTGGTGTTGTTAGGACGATATGCTGACTGAAGAGGAGAGGATAGGCTGTTGTAGAGAAGGTGAAGGAGGTTAAGCTGGTTCAGAACTCAATTCGTTTGGAGATGAAGGATAAGTTTGAGACAGGGCGGAACTTGCTGAGTGTTTTAGGGTCAAGCGACGGTTTCTTTAACCGAGGTTTGACTATAGCAGTCTTGAAGGAGTCTGGGATTATGCCTAACTGTAGAGAGTTGTTGATGTTTCAAGGACAGAAAGGAGAAGTACAGGTAGACAGTCAGAGTATAGTTGTTTAGGAAGAGGGTCAAGGTCAAAAGTTTGTAAAGGTGGTTTCTTTGATGAATTTTTCAATTTCAGGGAGAGTCATAGGCTTGAAGTGTGTGAAAAAAAGTTCTGTAAAAGCAGTTTCGCAAAACGTGGGGAAAAAATATGTGTGTGTGTGGGGGGGGGGAGGAGGGGGGAGGTTTGTGTGTGTGTGTGATAAATACATAAATTGACATTGCTGTAAGCATGCCAGTCAAAAATGACCTCACACTCACTTTAAAGATTATTATTATTTCTTTAGACTTTATTGCGATAATTATTTGCTGCGTGCCTTTTTTATTTTAATGAGAAGAATAAGACAAGGAAGAATAAACAATGTTCGGAAGAAGAAGATGATGATGAAGGAAAGAACTTTAGAGGCAACAATCAAACAGACGATGACGAATCAAAAGTCTAGTTACCTACCGTTTTGGTTCAGAGGTACTGACATCAACTTCAGTCTTGCCACCAGTCGAAATTTCTGTTTTGAATTTTCCCTCGTTGACATAGAGAGACTGGCGAAAATCTTTGATATTGTTGACAGCTGCATTGGCTGTGGTGCACGTATACGTCACCGTGTCGCCTTGTGACGCTTGATTCTGGCCTTTAACGATGGGTCTTTCCATGCCTGGACGAAATCATAAAACCAAACCAACGTAATAAAAATCAAAAGTAAAGTCACCTTTCTGGCGCTAGCGCCATCACGAGCTCAAACATAGTTACAATACAGTGGTTTGTCTAATAGGTTTACTCCTTGGAGGTCCGAACTGACAACA
Source organism: Oncomelania hupensis (assembly GCA_036898135.1). Classification (NCBI taxonomy): domain Eukaryota; kingdom Metazoa; phylum Mollusca; class Gastropoda; order Littorinimorpha; family Pomatiopsidae; genus Oncomelania; species Oncomelania hupensis. The sequence goes on along the minus strand of CM072514.1, from coordinate 48,316,869 downwards.
GAGCGAGGGAGAGAGAGGGAGGGGTAGAGGAGGAGAGGAAGGATGGGGAAGGTGGTACTGCGGGATCCTGACTTCACTTTAGCAATTAACCCCGCCACATTAATTATGTGTGTGACGACACGAGTTTCAGTACATATTGGAGATAGCTATATTTCGTGCAAAGTTGCACAACTCTACTATGCAGTGTATATAGATAGATCGGCAGTTTTCTTTATTGCTATGAAAGATGTAAGTATCTCTGGATCCACGTGCATAACGCAGAAAAGGGCATATGCTGAATTAGGAAGGGGGTTACTGAACTCGACTCGACCGTTTACCTGTGGCCTGGTGTGTGTTTGGTAGGGCAGAGTCAATGTGGAGCTTTTTGCGAGAGGTCAGTCTTTAGACAGAAGTAACTTTGTGACTGTGTGTCAGACAAGAATTAGGTTCTTCTGTAAGGGTAGATTGTTCGTTGTGTTTCGAACCACCCAAGGTCTTACGCCCCTCGTCAGGGTAAGAATGTCTAAAAGTCTGTGGTAGGAGGATTGTAATCGCCATTTATTGGAAATAAATGTAGGGTTCTTTCCTAAGGTTGTGTAGTCCTCGATTGGGCACCTGCCAAGGCTCAATTTCTTCATCAGAATTGAGATGTCCTGATGCATAGCTAGCAATTAGCCAAATAACGAATTGACACTCAACTAACCAGTGTGTGTGCCGTACTGTACTGTATTTTGTACCGTGTTGTGGGTGTATCACAAGCCGAGAACTTAAAAGGTGAGCAAAACCCTGTAATTCATTTCTTCAGTGGCGTGCACTTCGAGCCTGCGTACGTGAATGAATGTTGGTGAATGAGGGGGAAAGGGCTGTATTTTGATAAATAGTAATTTATTGGTTTTGTATGATTTTCATATGATTTTCTTGTCATTTACATAAACGGGAATGTCATTGCTGTTGTTGCTAAAGTGGGTCAAAAGTGACGATGAAGATGCATGTTAGGGAGAGAGAGAGAGGGGTGATGTATGTGAAGGAAGAGAGATAATTGTACTGTGCTGGAGAGGGGTGAAGAAGGTGATGAATATGAGGGGAGCATGTTTATGTTATAGTATGATAGAGATAATATGGATGAAGGGAGATAATCATAATGTATTATAGCATTTGGGAGGGGCGATGAGAATGGAGATGAGGATGGAATAAATTGGGATTGAGTGACTGAAGTGTAATCATAATAATTATGTATATTTATATAAGCGACTGTGCTTATGGAAGAGGTATGGATTATTAGTTTCAAGAGTTGCATTATATTATTGAGATGTATGTGTGGCATCCTGTATTATTATTATTATTATTATTATTATTATTATTATTATTATTATTATTATTATTATTATTATTATTATGTATAACCAGGTTAAGATGGCGGACGGCGGAAGGCGTATTCAGTTATGTAGTATTTGAGTTTTGTAGACGAACTGTTGAGACTCTATATTTGTCTACAGGATTGGGCTGATTTGATGATCTGATGATGATGATGATGCATGCATGTATGTATGACTACCATCATCACTGTATCAACATGTTCTGGTAGTTCTCCACCGCCATTACTTCCACTTCTTCCTCTACTTCTACCTCTGGTATAGTTCTACGCTTGTACGTGCCGTGGCCGTACCACCGTCCCGTGTGTGCATCCGCTTTGGAACCTCTGCCTTTGCAGCCGTGAAGTGTGGACGTTGTCGGGTCTCTTCGCCACCACCGCCACGTCTTTCTTCGGGACTGTGGGCGCCGCCGTTGGAGTCTCCATTTGCCACAGGAACTACACGCACCACCCCACGCACACACAGATTTGCACGATACGCACCTAAAAACATACTTCATTTATTTAATGTAAATTACTTCATCATGTCATGTGAATAACTGCTTTAGCTCCTACTGAGCTCTGAATAACTGACAGTTTCTAAACAGAGCTTCTGAACTGTAAGCTAGTCTTGGTGATACGTTTGAATTTCTAAGATTTGCAGCTCTGGTTATTCAGTTGAGAATTGTATTGATTTTGAATTTGATCGTTTGTTGCTATTTGCTGCACATTGTTGTGGGAAATCTGTTGATGTATAGTTCTGTTTTTTTCAGTTAAACAAGGGAGGTAACTGTTAGTAAATACTGGGTTGAGGGTGGTTTAGCTTCCCATTGTCCTGTGTATGCGTGTTTGATTGTTGAATAAAAGTGTGATTGTCTATCTGGCATTTTGTGTTAGTTTTGTTTGTTTGAGTTTTTATCCCTTTCACTCGCTATTTGAGCTGACGTCGCGGAACCCACTCGGGTGACGTGACATATTTGGTGTCAGAAGTGGGATCGACTCATCTTATTTTGTTAGGGTAGTGCCAGATGTGTATGTTGTGTGCTCGAGTTGTTGTGTGTTGAAAGGGTACGCAGCGGACGGTTGGCAGGAGTGTGGGGTGTGTTGCACTAGGGATCACACTCGGAGTGCAAGCATTAACGGGGAATTGGGATGCAGGGTTCACTTGCTCGCCTTTATGGGTACGACGGTGAACGATTCCTCGGCTCCTGTGACTGTTGTGTTGCGTATTCGTTCCGTTAGGTGTTTGTACCAGTTAAGTGTTATTTGTTGTGTGTATACTAATACTTGCTCTTCATTTTCTCTCTCACCATGGCCACGCGGGATGCCCGAGCCGCGAAACGTCGCGAGGCTAGAACCCGAGCTGAGACGGAACTGGACAGTCAGCACTCGGACGATGAGGGATCGGTGACGGGGTTACTTGAGGAGGCTTCCGCAGTGAGTAACCAATTGACTTTGCCTAAAATGTATGCTAAATCACCCAGTGCATGGGGCAAGGTCGAGGTCGAGCTTAGCGACGGCGAAAGATTTAGGCAGATTGGGGAAAGTCTAGGCTTTAGGGATGGGGCGTTGGCGCATTTCATTATGAGTGAGATGAGGAAGGAAGAAGAGAGGAGAGAGAAGTAGGAAGAGAAGAGGGAGAGAATGAGGAAGGAGGCGGCAGAAAAAGCAGCGAGGGAGGAAGAAAAGAGAGAGAGAGAGAAGAAGATCGTAGACGCCTAGAGGCTAGATTAGAAGATGAGAAGAGAGAGGAAAGGCGACAGAGGGAAGAAGACCGTCGTCAGTTGAAACTTAGGCTCCAAGCCGAGAGAGAAGACCGGCGTCGGTTAGAACTTAGATTAGAAGAAGAGAAGAGAGATGAGAGAGCAGCTAAGGAAGATGAAAGAAGAATGCTAGAGATACAATACAATACAAGATTATTGCTTTAGGTCCAGCGGACTCTTCCGAGCCAAATCAGGACCAGAGAGACGTTATCTTAAAATATTATCAAATGATTCAAGTCTTAAAAAACAAGCCTGTTACTCTTAAATACACAAACAAACTTTCACATGACACCTCTTTAAGAGAATTCTTTAAAACTGATGGATTAAAAATATATTCTCTTTCTTCAATCAAATCACTAAGTTCAGTCCTAATAAAATCCAAACTAAACAAAACATGTCGATACGATTTATATGCGATAAAACAAACCAACATCATGTAAAAATTGAAACAGATGTTGACCATTACATACTTTAAAAATCTCTTTGAAAGGTATGGAACCAAAATATGTTTCCCTTTCCTCAATCAAATCAGCACACTCAGACATAAAATGGCGAACGGAAAAAGATTGATCACATGCAAAGCACCATGGTGGTTCTTCTCCTTTTAAAAGGAAACTGTGGGTGACATAAGTATGCCCAATATGAAGGCGAGATAACACTGTTTCTTCTTTGCGAGTGGATGCAAAGTTAGGCAAAGAAGTGGACAAATCGGGAAGAATTTGAAATAATTTGTTGTTGACATGGTTAGACCAGTCAGTCTGCCACAGTCGTTTACAATAAGATCCAGTCATACAACGTAGGTCAGAGTAGGGCACAAACTGGAAAATCTCTGGAGGGAAATCGAGATGCAGAGCATCTTTAGCCGCCCTGTCTACTGCAATATTGCCGCGGATGCCCATGTGACCAGGGACCCACATAAAAACTATCTTTTTACCCTCAGAAACAAGTTGTGTATGGAGGTCATGGATCTCTGCCAGAAAAGGGTGTGATATCTTTCTCGTGGAAAGAGCCTGAAGTGCTGACAATGAATCAGACATGATTAAAAATGAGGTTCTTTTGGATTGATAAACTTGTTTCAGAGCTAAATGAATTGCCTTGAGCTCAGCTGTATAAACAGAACAAAAATAAGGTAAACGCTGTTGCAAAGGCTGGTCTAAGTGTCTCCCAGAGACCGACGCAGCAGCAACTGAATCTCCTTTCTTTGACCCGTCTGTAAAAAGTTGTTCATATCCTGGGTATAAAGCACACTGTTCTAAATAAAGTTGGTTATATACGGTTTCGGATGTATTGTTTTTAAGGAAAGCGGACAACTGCCAATTAATGTTTGGGATACATAATTTCCATGGGGGAGCTTCAGTCCGAAGCTCATCGTCGTTGATGGAAGCAACATCAATGCCTGCTTTTTCCAGATGAGCTTGCATTCTGATGCCAAACGGAGGAATTGTGTTAGGTTTGGCTTCGAATTTCTGAACAAAATCTGGGTTGAAAACACAGTCATAAGCAGGGTTCATAGGATCAGTTTTTAATTTTAAATAATAATTCATTGACAATTTTGTACGTCTCAGCTCTAGCGGGGGTTCGTTAGCTTCCACATAAAGGCTTTCACAAGGGGAAGTGCGAAACGCACCCAAAGCAATGCGGAGTGCCTGATGGGCAACTGGATCTAGCATCTTAAGATAAGATTTTCTAGCAGAACCATAAACAATGCAACCATAGTCTAACTTGGATCTAATTAAAGAACGATATAACAGCAATAAAGTTTTCTTGTCAGCACCCCAGTCTGTACCACTGATAACCTTGAGCAAATTGCAGGCCTGTTGACATTTAGTTTTCAAAATTTTCAGATGAGGAATGAAAGATAGCTTTTGATCAAAAATAACACCCAAAAATTTGACTTGTTGGACCGCCTTTATTGGAGTTTTATTGAGGAGAATAGTAGGGTCTTGAATAATTCCCCGGTGCTTGGAAAAGTGAATACATTCAGTTTTTGCTTCAGAAAATTTAAAACCATTTTGTAAAACCCAGTCTTCAACCGCCTTGACACATAACTGTAGCTGACGTTCTGCAGATGCCAAAGTTTTACCTTTGGCTACTAACGCAAAATCGTCAACAAACAAAGAATTGTCAATTCCCCGTTTAACGGAACGAACAATATTATTTATTTTAGGGAGACAAGATGCTACCCTGAGGCACTCCCATCTCCTGTTCCCTCATATCTGACAAAGATCCCCCAACCTTAACCTGAAAGAGTCTGTCCGTTAGAAAATTGGATATAAACAGAGGTAAATGTCCCTTCAAACCCATTTCTTGTCAATCTGAAAGAATGCCATATTTCCATGTGGTATCATAAGCTTTTTCCAAATCAAACATGATGGCAACGACATGTTCACCCTGGACGAACGCGTTACGGATAAAAGTTTCCAGTCGCACCAGGTGGTCAACAGTACTTCGACCACTTCGAAAGCCACACTGAGTGTTGGATAAAATATTATTTGTTTCTAGATACCACAGTAAACGAGAATAAACCATTCTTTCTAGCGTCTTGCATAAATGCTAGAGATGAGGCTAGAGGAAGAGCGAAGAGGTAGAGAGGAAGACAGAGCTGAGAAGAGAGAGAGGGAGAATAGGGCTCGAGAGAGAGGGGCGAACTACTCTGTTAAGTTGAAACCCTTGGAAGAGAGAGAGGACGTAGAGGCTTACCTCCAGATGTTTGAGCGAGTAGCCGAGATTCAGGGTTGGAGAAGGGAGGTATGGGCAGTTAGGCTAGCGCCTTTGCTACAAAAAGAAGCCCGAGATACTTACCTTCGACTGACGCGTGAACAAGCGCAGGACTTTGACGCCGTCAGGAACGCTCTGTTGAAGCGGTTTAGGAAGGATGCCGACTACTACCGAAGGCAGTTTCGGGAGGCCAAGAAGGAAGCTGCAGAGACATTTCCTCAGCTAGTGGTTAGACTAGGATTGCTTGTGAAGAAGTGGTTTTCGCTAGCGGGAAAAGATATCACCGACGTAGCACAGGTACTGGACACCTTCATCGGAGAGCAGCTTTTCTCCATCATGACCACGGAGTTAGAGATCTTTGTGAGGGAAAACCTACCTGCAACGAGCAATGAGGCAGCAGAGTTGGCGCAGCGAGTGGTAGACGCGAAACGAGCAGCGTCAGCATCGGCACTCGTACTACCCAGTCAGCGACGAAGTTTCCCTAGACGACCGGAAGCTACTCAGCAACCTAGCAACCTGGGAAGTCAGGTTCAGAAGGTAGGGAGGACAGAAGGGGGTAGTGGGGTAGGGTACACACCGGCTCAAGCCTTCTATAAACTCAGCTGTTAGGCTGAGCGCCGGAGAAAGAGCACTGTGCTATTCTTGGCTGGCTGGTGCCATGCACTAGGCCTGCGATAAGACAAGCGCGCAGCAGCTGTAGCAGACGAAACATCTCGTGCACACGCTGGCCGGTCTGTACTATGTGTAAATTCTGAATGTGAAATCGGGCAAGTGTGCATTTATTGATCGGGAATTTCTATTAGCAAGAATCCCAGGAAAAAATTTGGTGAAGTTAAAACGCTAATGTTTCAACTATATTGTGGACTAGTTTCGTGGATTTTGTTGAGGTACTTAATTTTTTGTAAATTTTTTTTCCTTTTCTTGCAGACAAAGGAAAACCCTGCGCGGGAAAAATTAGTAGAAAATCATAGCAAGCGCGAAGTTTGTAGTCTGATAGTGTGGTGTTGGTAATTGCTCAGGAATTTGTATTAACAAGAACTCTTGGGAGGCATTTGGTGATATTTGCCCGTTATTGTTTCAAGTATATTGTAGAGAAGTGTCGTGGATTTAGCTGAGTTACTTTTTTTTTGGTGAATTTATTTTTCCTTTCCTAGACTTGCAGTGATTGCAAACTACACTAAATTTCAAGTACTTTGACGAACTTGGATTATTCTGTGTTCGAGTTGGGATAGTCAAGGTATTAGTGACTCTGTGTGTGTGGTTTTTTGTGTGAAGAAACTTTAATATGTGTTCTTCAAGTTGACGTGATCTTTGAAAACTATTCGTTGCTGGGATTGTGTTTTTAGTGAGTTTTTGGACTGTGGTACGTTACTGGCAAATTGTGTGCAACAGGCGCCCAATTATTTCCTTAGAGTTTACTGTGAGCCCACGCCCAGCTAGTTTTGTCTTTAATTCATGACTGTGGAAGATCTAGTTTATGTTGTGCCCTGGAAAGTTTCAGTTAGCTTTTAATTTATTGTATATATATTAAAATGGATAGTGGATCTCATGTAGCTCATACGGAACAGTATCACATAGATAAGTTAAACTCATTATGCAGATTGTGTGGAGAAAAATCGAAAAGGCGGAGAGAAAACGTACAAAAAAATAGATTCTGTAAAACCGTGGCATCTGAACTTTTGGAAATCTATGGTTTGCAGTATTCTGTTGAAACTGATGGTATAATATATCCGAATACATTATGCCTCACATGTCGACAGCGCACACGAAAAATCAAATCAAAGTCTGATTCAAGTTTGTTGCGTCATATAGCTGCAAAGCGTATCGAGGGTTCACAGCATCTGTGGTCAGTTTACAATCCCAGTATACAGGTGAGTGACTGTGCAGTTTGTAGTCAGTATAAATATGTGAACAGGAACGCAATGGAAAGACGCATAAAGAAGAAACCTGAAAAATATGGATGCGCTAAAATTAAAACGGCTACGCATAACTCGACTGTCACTTCCACTAACACCTCCACATCCACCTCCACCTCCACTAGCACTGTCACTAGTTTTCAGCCAACAGTCACATCTACTCCCATACGAGTCAAGGTAAAAAGGCGACTTCTAGACTTCTTGGAAAAGAAGGGAGTGACATCGGATAGAGAAAGACAAGAAACAGATAGAGACACATCCAACTCATCTGTCACGACCACACAGCAGTGTCCGACACCTGAGCAACACACAAGCACAGCAGACTCGGCATCACAAACAGACAGTGAGCAAACACAAGCAAACTCAATCCGACCTCTTAAGCAGCTAGCAGCACCACTCACAAGAGAAGAAGAGGGCTATTTAACATGTTTGGTTCAGATCAAAATGAGTCAATCAGATGACAGACGAACCGTTATTTGTAAAACCAAAGGAACGTCCATTGTTTTGAAGAAGATAGTAAAAGCTAAAAAGACATCTTCATTAGCAAGCAGCCCTTTAAGAAAAAAAAGGGCAGCTGAGATCAATAAACTCAGAAAAGACATTTCAGGATCCACACATGAAGACTTGGAGAAACAACAGGGACAGAACTGAAAGTTCAAGCCACACAGAGAAAGACACAAATTCTTACACACGCCAAATGTATTGCACCAATTATCTCTGCAAAACAAGCAGCACGTATGAGGTCACAACTTAATTTGCCATGGAATAAGCAGAAAAAACTTAGGCAGTTGAACAGATCACATGGGATTTCAATGGCAAGTGAGCATAGAGAAAGAGAGTTTCAAAAGGGGGCAATGTGTGGTGAGATCGTTGTAGAAGATAAACAAATCAAAAGTACCAATAAATCAGGGAAGTGTGAAGAAAAGGAAGAGCCTGTGGCGTTGATCACAGACATAACCCAATTCGTGTTAAATTTGCTGGGAAAAGTATCATGAAAAGAAAATGCTAGACTGGCATGATGGCAACATCCCAACAGATGAAGTATGGATAAAACTAGGTGGAGACCACGGGGGGGAAAGCTTCAAGATGGTTTTGCAAGTTCTTAATGTAGAAAGCCCCAATGCTAAAGACAATGCACACATGATTGTTTTGGCTGAATGTAAAGACACCAATGAAAATCTTGCATCCATTCTAGGCCCATTAAAAGGAGAAATTGAGAGGCTGAAATTGGGAGTTTGGAGGGACAAACAGCTTAGGGTCTTTATGTTTGGTGATCTGGACTTTTTGCTTAAGATGTTTGGTATTTCATGGCCATCAAGCACACATTGTTGTTTATGGTGTAAATTGTCAAGAGAACAAATGCAGTCATATCCAGGAAATGAAGCGATGCCAGAAAGACACATAGGCAGTTTGAAGAGAGATTACAGAAACTATGAAAAACAAGGCTGCCACAAATCAGATGCAAAGCTATACTTTAATGTAACACGAGACCCTATTTGGAACATAGAAATAGACCATGTATGTCCACCCTACCTGCACATTCTTCTGGGTGTAGTCAAGAAACATCATGACGCACTTTCAGTGTCACAGTCTAGACAAACAACTTGCAGATGAACTATCAAAACAGAAACCAGCAGATCTTCCAGATATAATGGTTAACACAAGCAGCGAATTTCAAAGTTGTGTCAAAAACATGCTTACGATGCGAAACCGAGGTGATAAAATAAACTATAGTCAATTAGAATTTGAATCATATGAAGGACCAGTTGCTGCTGCTGTTGAAACTGTCCTACAGAAACACAATATCAGGAGACAGGCCTACCACAGCGGCGCCATGATTGGCAATCACTGTAACAAGTATATGCAGAAGGAGGTCATCAATGATATTGTCGACAGCATCCCAAATGCAGCAGTGCCACTGTCATCGGTGGCAGATATCCATACCAAAGCATGGCAAATTCGTACAGATTTTTTAAGACTCAACATGCAATATTCAATAGTACACGAGCTGGTTGCACATAACAATTCAATCCAAGAAACTGAAATCCCTGAAATTGAGGAAGCTATTGAGCTCTACATGTCTACATTCCGAGACAAGTTTAGCTGTGAAAAAGGTGTAAATGTCACACTCAAGCAACACATCTTAGAAACGCACATCACAGAGTGGGTAAGGAGGTGGGGAATGGGAATGGCGTTCCATGGCAAACAAGCTGGCGAGCAAGTCCATGCTGTTGTTAATTTGCTGAAAAGACGAGCATGGAGCATAAAAAATAAAAAAGAAAGACTGCATCATCTTATGCAAGAGCAGCTGACACAAACAGCCCCAGACATCATTGTCACACCAGAAAAGAAGGCAAAATAAATCTTCTCACTTGAACTGTAACGAAAAGTTACGGTTTCAAACTTGACAAAATAGCATCAGTCATCATTTTATTTAACGGCAGTACATGTGGTGGCGGTAGTTTCACAAATGAGATAACAGAAAACTAATTGTAGGCGTTCCGTGACTAACAGACATTATCATGGGTTCATCAGCAACAACAGCCGGAGTTGTAGTACTACTAGCAATTCGCAATTAGCACCTTTTGCTTGTAGTGAGGTATGTGTGCATTATATAAATTCTCGTATTAGTAGTAATAGTAGATGGGGGTAGTAGTAGTGGTAATAGTTGTAGTGAATGTTGTAGCAGAAGTTGTTTGTCGTAGTGAGGTAGGGGAATATGAAAATGGATAAAACATCTGTATCTGCATTCTGATGGAGAAATTCGCCATATGTTTTGGAATGTCCTCAACCATGCTTACTGCACTGTCTTGTATCTATCAAAACAATTAGAAAACACAGACAACTGCATTTCTGAACTGCCTGACCTGGCTGGAACACTAGCTGCTTTGAATGAATGTCAGTCGTCAATTGATCAACTGGCTTCAGTAAGTCTCTCAAGACATTTTTCTACCTGCATAATTATAGTAGCGTGTACACATTCGAACTTTTTAAACATATGATGGCCACTCTCTCATTCCTTCTCAAGCGCAATGCATACCTGCACTAGCACTTCATCATCACCGGCACCACCAGCGTAATTGTGAGTACTATTTATTTATTCACACAAACAAGACACGAGCAAAACACCTTCTTAGAAACACTTTTTGTCTGTCTGTGTATTTGTTCGTATTTTTCTCACATGCACATAAAATGCTAATGCATGATCGATTTTGCTTATTATTGGTCTTTGTTCTGCATGGATCGTGAAATGATTGTAAACTTTGTATGTGTTTTGTTTTCAATAGGCCTAATCAGTATTTCTTTAATTTCTTTATCATCTTTGTAGCGTTTGTGAATTCCTCATTATTATATTTTATCCGTTTTCTGATTTATTCTACTTGTAACTTTATGTGTTTATCTTTAATTTATTTATTTTTTTTTAATGTGTTTATCATGTTCAAGCGTGCCTTGTATCATCCGCAGGCTTGTTTTTTCTTCTTTAAAAAAAAAGAAAAAGAAAACTGCATGTGTGCCTGCTTGCAAGAGTTTACTTTTGTCTAGTTATTTGTCAAGGATTCTGTATTATTTTTTCTGGCCTTTCCGTACTTTTTCCATCGTTTCTCCATATCCCTCTTTCTTCCTTTCTCTCCCTCTCTTCATTCCGTTCCCTTCCTCTCCTTCCAACTTTCCTTCCATTTCTTTCTTCCTTTCTCTCCCTTCCTCTCTCTCCCTCTTTATTCCCTTGTCTTCCCCTCTTTCTTCCTTTCTCTCCCTCTTTTTCTTTCTTTCCCCTCCCCTTCTTTTTCTTATCGTACCTGTTGCTAGCTAGGCCTCGCGCTAGCGAGAAAGCGATGTAGTTATATCCTATATGCGCGTGCCTGTACTTTTGGGAAGGGAGGGATCGCTATGCTAAGGACATTTCAAAAGCGAATATATTTATAGCTGGGAACCTAGATGCTGCCTCCGAGCTGCTGTGGGTACGTCGTTGCTACCGATGTGGGTCGGAGAAGCACATGGTCAAAGATTGTAAGGTCAAACCTCAGTCAGTGAGCCAGGTTACGGTGGGGCGTACTATTTCCACGGAGACCGCACCTCAGGCTAGCGTGTGCGCAATCAGACCGTATAATCCATGGGGCCAAGGTAGGGCGAATGGGCAGGACGTTCGGATGTTGAGAGATACGGGGGCGGAGATAGGGGCAGTCGCGGGCAGGTTAGTCAAACCAGCAGATTTGACGGGCCGGGCTGTGGAGATTTGCTTGGCGAATCGATCGAACGTGGGTCTGTTACCTACAGCTTGGGTGGAGGTGGATTGTGCGCTGGTCAGGGGGAAGGTGGAGTTAGTGGTTTTTGAGGACGGGCCCGATGTTATCCTGGGTAACTGGGTAAATTTTGCTAGCGGGGAGAAGAGTCCTGTTTCTTTGTTTGGAGGTGAGTGCGCGATGGCTGCGGCAGTGCAGACCCGGGCGCAAGAGAAAGCCGAGAAGAAGAGGGAAGTACCGTTAGCGATGGTCGAACCATCCCAAGTTTCTGTTAGCACACCAGAGCTTATTGAAATGCAGGAGACCGACGAGACGCTCGCGAAGGCGAGAACGTTGGCACAGAGTGGTGGGGCTATAGCGTCAGGTAGGGCGCCGGCAGAGTTTCGCAAGAAGAAGGGGGTGTTGTACCGGGTACATACCAAGAGAGGTAGCCAGGTGATGCAACTGGTAGTTCCGAAACAGCTGAGAGGGGGGATCCTTCAGTTAGCTCATGATCCACCCATGGCTGGGCATTTGGGAGGGAAGCGTACCAGGGAGCATATCTGGGGGACATTCTACTGGCCGGGGATGTGTGCCGAGGTACGGAGGTACTGCGCAAGTTGTCCTGAGTGTCAGAAGGTAGTACCGAGGGGAAGAGTGAGAAAGGTGCCACTACAGCAACTTCCGCTGGTGGACGAGCCATTCCAAAGGGTAGCCATAGACATCGTGGGACCCATTAGACCGAAGTGAGATCGGGGTAACATGTACATCTTAGTGGTAGTAGATTACGCCACACGCTACCCCGAGGCTGTACCGCTCAAGGGCATAGAGGCAGAGAGGGTGGCAGAAGCGCTGTGGGAGATTTGGTCGAGGGTGGGAGTTCCTAGGGAGGTTTTGACAGATCAGGGGACGCAATTCATGTCTGAGGTCATGCGGGAGATGAACAAATTACTGTCAATCCATGGGAAAGCCACCACTCCTTATCATCCGCAGTGCAATGGACTGGCTGAGCGATTCAACGGGACGCTAGTGTCACCATGCTCAAGAAACTAGCGACGGAGCAACCTACAGCGTGGGACCGCTACATTCCGGCATTATTGTTCGCTTATCGTGAGGTAGCACAAGAATCCACGGGGTTCTCCCCATTTGAGTTGCTAGATGTAAAAACTGTGCGTGGGCCGATGGCTGTGCTACGGGATTTGTGGACCAAGGAGACGCAAGAGGAGGAAGTGAAACTGAGTAGCCAGTACGTGGTGGATTTGCGCAACCGCATCGAGGAGACGTGCAAGCTAGCGCAAGCGAACCTGAAAGTTGCAATGGCCAAGCAGAAGCGACACTTCGACAAGAAGGCGAAACGGCGTGTGTTCAACGCAGGAGAGCAAGTGTTGCTGCCGGAGAAGAAAAACAAGTTGCATTTAGCATGGCGAGGACCGTACGAAGTGGTTGAGCGCGTGGGCGAGTGCGACTACCGCATCAAGATACGCGGAAAGAGCAAGTTGTTTCATGCCAATCTCTTAAAGAAGTTCCATACCAGAGCGTCGGTAGCTACGATCAACGTTGACGACGAACACGTCAGGGGAGACAACAGCAGGCTGATGAAGTGGGCAATTCGTTTGCATCCATCGTTCAGGATTGTAGAACACATTTCTGGGAAAGACAATGTTCCAGCGGATTTCCTCAGCAGAAGTATTCAGTAGATAGCGTGGTAAAAGATTCGCGTCGTAGTTAGGTTCTTCAAGGTGTTAAGAACTGGGGGGAGGGTGGGGGGGTTGTGTGACGACACGAGTTTCAGCACATATTGGAGATAGCTATATTTCGTGCAAAGGTGCACATCTCTACTATGCAGTGTATATATATAGATCGGCAGTTTTCTTTATTGCGTATGAAAGATGTAAGTATCTCTGGATCCACGTGCATAACGCAGAAAAGGGCATATGCTGAATTAGGAAGGGGGTTACTGAACTCGACTCGACCGTTTACCTGTGACCTGGTGTGTGTTTGGTAGGGCAGAGTCAATGTGGAGCTTTTTGCGAGAGGTCAGTCTTTAGACAGAAGTAACTTTGTGACTGTGTGTCAGACAAGAATTAGGTTCTTCTGTAAGGGTAGATTGTTCGTTGTGTTTCGAACCACCCAAGGTCTTACGCCCCTCGTCGGGGAAAGAATGTCTAAAAGTCTGTGGTAGGAGGATTGTAATCGCCATTTATTGGAAATAAATGTAGGGTTCTGTCCTAAGGTTGTGTAGTCCTCGATTGGGCACCTGCCAAGGCTCAATTTCTTCGTCAGAATTGAGATGTCCTGATGCATAGCTAGCAATTAGCCAAATAACGAATTGACACTCAACTAACCAGTGTGTGTGCTGTACTGTACTGTATTTTGTACCGTGTTGTGGGTGTTTCACAAGCCGAGAACTTAAAAGGTGAGTAAAACCCTGTAATTCATTTCTTCAGTGGCGTGCACTTCGAGCCTGCGTACGTGAATGAATGATGGTGAATGAGGGGGAAAGGGCTGTATTTTGATAAATAGTAATTTATTGGTTTTGTATGATTTTCATATGATTTTCTTGTCATTTACATAAACGGGAATGTTGTTGCTGTTGTTGCTAAAGTGGGTCAAAAGTGACGATGAAGATGCATGTTAGGGAGAGAGAGAGAGAGAGGGGTGATGTATGTGAAGGAAGAGAGATAATTGTACTGTGCTGGAGAGGGGTGAAGAAGGTGATGAATATGAGGGGAGCATGTTTATGTTATAGTATGATAGAGATAATATGGATGAAGGGAGATAATCATAATGTATTATAGCAGTTGGGAGGGGCGATGAGGATGGAGATGAGGATGGAATGAATTGGGATTGTGTGACTGAAGTGTAATCGTAATAATTATGTATATTTATATAAACGACTGTGCTTATGGAAGAGGTATGGATTATTAGTATCAAGAGTTGCATTATATTATTGAGATGTATGTGTAGCATCCTGTATTATTATTATTATTATTATTATTATTATTATTATTATTATTATTATTATTATTATTATTATGTATAACCAGGTCAAGATGGAGGACGGCGGAAGGCGTAGTCAGTTATGTAGTATTTGAGTTTTGTAGACGAACTGTTGAGACTCTATATTTGTCTACAGGATTGGGCTGATTTGATGATCTGATGATGATGATGATGCATGCATGTATGTATGACTACCATCGTCACTGTATCAACATGTTCTGGTAGTTCTCCACCGCCATTACTTCCACTTCTTCCTCTACTTCTACCTCTGGTATAGTTCTACGCTTGTACGTGCCGTGGCCGTACCACCGTGCCGTGTGTGCATCCGCTTTGGAACCTCTGCCTTTGCAGCCGTGAAGTGTGGACGTTGTCGGGTCTCTTCGCCACCACCGCCACGTCTTTCTTCGGGACTGTGGGCGCCGCCGTTGGAGTCTCCATTTGCCACAGGAACTACACGCACCACCCCACGCACACACAGATTTGCACGACACGCACCTAAAAACATACTTCATTTATTTAATGTAAATTACTTCATCATGTCGTGTGAATAACTGCTTTAGCTCCTACTGAGCTCTGAATAACTGACAGTTTCTAAACAGAGTTTCTGAACTGTAAGCTAGTCTTGGTGATACGTTTGAATTTCTAAGATTTGCAGCTCTGGTTATTCAGTTGAGAATTGTATTGATTTTGAATTTGATCGTTTGTTGCTATTTGCTGCACATTGTTGTGGGAAATCTGTTGATGTATAGTTCTGTTTTTTTTTTCAGTTAAACAAGGGAGTAACTGTTAGTAAATACTGGGTTGGGGGTCTTGATAGGGGTGGAGGGTGGTTTAGCTTCCCATTGTCCTGTGTATGCGTGTTTGATTGTTGAATAAAAGTGGTATTGTCTATCTGGCATTTTGTGTTAGTTTTTTTTGTTTGAGTTTTTATCCCTTTCACTCGCTATTTGAGCTGACGTCGCGGAACCCACTCGGGTGACGTGACAATGTGCCTTTGCTGTTATTTGGAAATACTTTGAAATGGTCGGGAATCGGAACGAGCCAAATGTCGGCCTGTCTGTCCGCCATAGCTCAAGAACCACTAAACTGATTTTATAGGAACATTCTTAGGATTAGTGACCAGCTTCACGTGCTAATTTGATCTACTTTAAAGATCATGGTCGCTAGCGTCGAATCTTTCATAAACACGTTTTGTTCTCGACTTCAAAGAAAACTGAGCCGATGTGGATGAATTTTGGTATACAATTACTTCAGCTCATGACCCATCGCTCTGCGGCAGTCTGTTGGTCCATTATGCGATCCGGTAAACACTTGTTATGCATAAGTATCCCCACTTTATGGAAATTTAGTGCTTTAAATTCCCACTGTCGCTGTCTTCCTCATTTACTCTTTCCTATTCCCGCTCTGTCCTTCACTCTGCTATACTATCTTCTTCTTCGCTAGATCAATGACCTACCTTTTTTCTTGAAAACTCTTCCTGGACAAGACTCCTTGTTTGTGTATGAGGTCTGTTGGATCAGCTTGGGAGTGTTGGACGCTTTCTGCCGGGTGGTCACTAGGGCTTCCTATGATTGTACTATTTAGCACTATAGGCATTTTCTATGTATGTGTTTCATTGATGATTTATAATGATGTTTGTATTCTATTTTGTTTTTGTAACCGGGGTGTTCGCGTAGTTGAGGTCAACCCTCAGCCGTCCCCCGCGTGGGATGTCTTTATTGTAAAGTGACTGGCCGGTGGAGGGCATTCAATTTTCCCACTGGGGTTGTTTCAGCAGATCTTTTATGCGGATCGGGGGTTGTCCGGTCCTGATTTGGCTCGGAAGAGTCCGCTGGACCTAAAGCAACAATAAATCAATCAATCAATCAATCTCAAATACGACTTGCCCGATGTTGCTTATTTTTATCAAGCAGATACTTTAATTTCTACTTAGCTTCTTATAGCATTCTGATTTGCACTCTCAAAGATCCGGGTCGCCGAGGTCCACCATTTTATGAACTTTTATTTTAAAACTTTTTGAACAGATTTTGATTTTAGCTTGAAAGATAGTTGGAAAAGTGGCCAGAATTTTCACTTTGTTTATTTATGATAAAACCGAGATGAAACACCTCCACGAAAGTGAACACTTTGGTAAATGCTTCTTTAGAGCTAGCGGTATGGGCGTGTCTGGAAATATACTTTAATGGCTTGCTATTTTGTTTCTTACCTGTTTTCCCATCTCCCCCCCCCCCCCTCTCCAAAAGAAACACCACACCAACACAACAACTTTACATTACATTACATGATTATTGCTTTAGGTCCAGCGGACTCTTCCGAGCCAAATCAGGACCAGTATAGCCGAATCAGGACCACAAAATCAAGACCACAACTTTGCTGAAAGAGGACTCGCCCCTGATTCGCATAAAAGATCTGCCGAAACAACCCTAGTGGTAATACCGAAGGCACTCCACCGTCACTTTACAATAAAGATAAAGAGATCCCACGCAGGGGACGCTGAGGCTGTACTCTAATTTATCGAACCCCCGTTTACAAAAACAAAATAGAATATAAACATCATTATAAAATATCAACAAAACACATACATAGAAAATGCACACATTGCCAAATAACAACATCATAGGAAGCCCCAGTGACCAGCTGGCAGAAAGCGTCCAATATTGCCAAGCTGATCCAACAGACCTCACACACAAATGAGTTTTGTCCCGGAAGAGTTTTCAAGAAAAAAGGTAGGTGACTGGTCTAGCGAAGAAGAAGATAGTATAGTATATTGATAGAACAGAGTAGGAATGAGAAAGAACAAAGGAGACAGACAGCGATAAGGGGAATTTAAAGCACTAAAATTCGAGAAAGTGGGGATACTATTTATACTGAAACCCCCGGTACCCCCACGGGGAACACAACAACTTTGGGCTAAGTTTAACAACTTTGGGATAAGTTTATATAAACAAATCTTAATTAAATGACTATCATACGACTTACTGAAGGCAAAGAACTTGTAACTTGCGTTGACCAATTCCAATTGATTGTTTTCGTTCCCGAATAACATCTTGCAAGTGTAAATTTGATTGTGCATTCCGGCGGCCAGCTGTACGCCTGGGTATTTTAGCATGGTCAGAGCTTCTCCTTTGTCATCTCGGGTGTTGTTGGAAATCCATGACACCGTTAACAATTCTTCAGCCACATTCAGTGCAGGATCCTTGGGGTGCCACTAGTGTACACAGAACAATCACACACTTCCTTTACCAGTAGTTGATTTCCAGGACGACGTAAAAGCTACACATTCAGCTCAAGAGAGAGAGAGAGAGAGAGAGAGAGAGAGAGAGAGAGAGAGAGAGAGAGAGAGAGAGAGAGAAAGAGAGAGAGAGAGAGAGAGAGAGAGAGAGAAGAAAAAAAGATGGCAAGCCATTCAAATGTGTTTTTTAGCAGACACTCACATACATAGCAGATAAGATAAGCATTTTGAAAATTGTTCATTTTGTTGACGATGTTGTGACTAGGTTGTATCCTAAAGAGGCCAAAAGCTAACATGGAACGATAGTTCACTATCTCAACTATCTGCGAGCCAAACGATTAAAATGGGATCAGCCCATGTTTAGATACAGCGCAAAACGTTTAAAAAAATTGTAAGGACCAATGACCTTGACCATTGAGAAAGGACACATACGAATGATCCCACATGTTTAGCAGTAGCTAGAGTATGTACAAAATAAAAATGATGAATTTCGGTTGAAGTTTTCTTGAGATAAGAAGAAAAGTGTGTTCTGAACAAAAAAGTTAAATTCGGATCGACGGATCGACCGACTGCCCGACATCTGAACTTTAACTGAAGGATGGCCCATGATTTAAAGTACCTCAGTGATCTTGACCTTTGCAGTAGAACAAATACGATGGCACGGGAGGCAGGCTACTAAGCTAGGTAATGTTCCTATGAAGTTTGGTCGAAATCCGTTCAGTGGTTCTTAGGATATGGCTTTAAACGGACCGACAGACCGACATCTGGCTCGTTCTGATTCCCTCCTATTTCAAAGTATTGCCAGATAAGTCTGGAAATGCAATAACGCAAACCATTTAAATGTATTTCTAAAAATACACAAATAGCTGAAAACGAGCATTTTCAAAAGTATTAATACTTACGCCGTTAACGGAAAGGATTCATAACAACACTGCAGGAATGCTAATGCTAATTTGTTTTTAGGTTGATATTACAGACCCTACCATACTCAAGACTCTAAGGTTGCACGTTTTCAGGCGCGTGCTTCCTTCAGAAATAAGGGTCAACTTCTGGTTTCAAGAGATCAATTTTAAAATCACCAAGAATGAGTATATCAGCATTAGGCTTAGATTTATAAATATGGTCCATCATGTCTGAAAAGTAATCAAAGCAATCAGCAGTGGCAGTTGGATTCCTGTACAAAATACATACAAACACAGGCGAGGTTGTGGCCGCATGTTCTAGCCAAACACATTCAATATTTACGTGTTCAAAGTCTTGCCATCTGTGACGGTGGGTCTATGGTTACTGGGCTCCGCACAATGGAATGCTATTACCCACTCGTCTTTGTCTGCGGGGAAATCACCCTATCACTAATCTTAATACATTTATAAGTTTAGATCGGTCTGTGTGCGGATAGGATTATAGAGATAGGGAAAAAATGGTAAAGATTCACTGACACACTAGCTCTCGCACGGCTATGAAACATAGGTAGTCCATCCACTTTTTAACAGTAAATATCACACATTTATTTCCTCTACTCTATACAAAATCTTCTAATCATTATACTAACTTAAATGTCCAAATATCACTAGCACTTCGAATAGTTCGTTCCTTGATGGGTCTATGCTGCTACTGTTCTTGATATTTGCTAATGTCTCATCATTGGGCTATTTGTTCTGGTTGGCCTAATGTTGGTTTCAGGATAGTGGACTACCGCACAGTCCTTATATGTCAGTGTGGGTGCACGTTTTCGGTGTCACTTAACTGCAGTTTGAGGTGTGGTGATGGTGTCTCCTCCTTAGTGGTAGACTATCAAGCTATCGTAGCTCAATGCTAGATGCTCCACTGCAGGGCGAATGTCAGGGTTGACGCTTAGTGGCCTTCCTCCTGCCTCGAGCCAACGATGCCTGCTCGGCTGCAAAATATGAGACGAATTTCTGCAACACCGTGTTTATTAAGGGTGTGCAGAGCGTCTCACTGATGGCAGAAACAGCCCTCAGTGATAGCTCCACTTATATATATATAAGCGCGACGAACAATCTTCGATGTCCGTGGTCCAATGGAATCTCCGCCCTAATTCCTATACATATACACATCATGGCTAAACTAAACTCGTGGAGAAGTAATTAACAATATACACATTCTCCAGTACAGCTACTGGTCTGCAAGAATACACATAGGAGAAACAACAATGGGTCCATAGGGGATACCTCATGGTGGCGAAACTGGTTGGGTGTCCGCCACGTGGTCAAGCAAAGTTTGACTAACATTCACAATTCTAAACATGGAAAAACTTCACAAACATAATACAGCAATAATATGAATAAAGCGCGATGAAACAAAAGATAGATCATTTACCTTTTTGACAATGTCAGGCTGTGACTATACTAGGTTGAATTGAATTTCACCCGTCCCTGCTTTAGTCTTCTGCTAGCGATCTTTCAGAGCATTGCTCCGTCTCGTGTGAGAGTTAGGCACAGAATGACTGCCTAGCCTTGCGGTCAGCAAATGCCCGCGAAAACTAATACAAGTGGCGCCTCTAGCGGGTGTCTCTGGCCATACGTCAGCTGAATGAGGTCACTGCCTAATTGAGCCGGCATTAGTGGACACATGCTTAGCACACAACTGACTTGCGTCGTCTGCTTGGCATCGACTTTAATTTACCAAGGCTACAGCAGGCTGAACTATTTAAGGCGAGAAGTCTTAGTGCAGGGTCTAAATAGCCTTATGTGACACCATCTTACGGTGAAAGGATAAATAGATACATGAATGAAAACTGCAACAACAGTTTCACCGTAAATCTGGATCCCCCTATCCCCTTATCCTGTCCCGTAACCCGGAGGTCGTAGGGGCACCACAGATGATCGTTTAACCAGCATACTGCATCTTTCTCTGTCCTCAGCAGCCCTGATGGCTTCGCTCAGTGTCAAACCAGTCCATTCTCGAATGTTGTGCTCCCACCTCTTTTTCGGTCTCCCTCTTCTTCTACCTCCTTGCACTGTGCCTTGCAGAATAGTCTTTGCAAGGCTTGATGATCTTGTGACGTGGCCATACCATCGGAGTTTCCGTTTCTTCGCCACTGTGAGCAGGTCATCTGGACGTCACATCTAATAATATAGTCTGGAATACTTATTAAAGAGCCACAAATTTTAGAACTAAGCCGTGACTCTGAAATGCCATAAAGATGAAATTTGGAATCGGTATTCGGCAAAAAACTGAAAAGATTTGGCACTATAGCGTTCAGATTGGCAATGTTCAGGTGACCGATCTTCAAAACGGGGACTGTCTACTCAATCAAAGCAATCGTCTACAATCCACAAGTACGATACATGAAAATATTAAATATTCCACATCAGTAGCACAGTAAAGTACAAGCAAAACCTGGATGCTTCTTGCACCAATTTTGCAGTCTTTTATATATATTTTATATATATTGACAAATGATATTAATGAAACAAAATACAAATTATATAACAATAGAAGACAACTATCAACAATGTGCAGAAAACGTGTTAATTAGACATTATTTATAGGGTCCAGCGAACTACAAAGAGCCGAATCAGCAACAACCTGATCAGCAAACGTGTGCTAGTTAATGCTCAACACGGCAGCATAGGCTATAATTCCTCTCACATACTACCCCTTCCCCCCCTAACTCCCCTTACCCCTCTTCCACCCATCCAGATACACAACAAACTCTTGAATCAGCATCCAGCATTATCTAATTAACTGCTGCAACAACTACGTCATATGAGTTATAATGTTTTCATTGGATAAAATGGGCTGATAAACTGGGGCAGTTAGCGCAGATGTAGACTGCAAACAAGAACGGGTTTTCATTACAGGAAGCTGAGACATCTGATGAACGAACGGTTCAAAAACTTCTGGCATCACATGAGTTTGTTGCTGCTCATGTTGAATTTGTTGTTTTTGTTGATGCTGCTGTAGCTGATATTGCTGCTGATGTAGATGACGCTTTAGTTCCTGCTGTTGCTGCTGCAGTTGAACTTGTTGGTGCTGCTGAAGTTGCTGGTGATGGAGATGATTCTTCACATGATGAAACATCTGTGCATTACTATTTGTTTTCACTCAGTTGCTGGATAGGAAAGCTGGACCAGTTTACATTTTATATTTTGTGTGCGTGTAAGGAATTTTTTTTTAAATAAAAAAATGGATAGTTTACATGATCATAGAAGGCACTTTTAAACTCAAAGAGTTAGATTCACCATGCACAACATAGTTTAGCGAAGGATTGAACCCACGCCATCCAAGAAAGTCGTGTTGGATATCAGTAGTTTTATCACTAGCGTTTGCGTCCGGGGATGCAAGAGGGCAGAAATACGTTAGTTGATTACTGTTAATTCTTAAAATGACATTAAACTTCCCAAGGCATCTGTTCCCATAATACAGGTACAGGGTGGCCTCGTGGCGCAGTGGATAAGTCGCCGGTTTCCTATGCCGAAGGTCGCGGGTTCGATTCCCGCAAGGGGCGAACGTATGTGACTTAGGTACAAGACTATTGAGGTCACCGAGGGTTTTCTCCGGGCACTCCGGTTTCCTCCCTTTCTTCAATAATAGTACAGGATGCAGTCAATATAAAAATTCGATTTTCTTCCGTCTTCTAATAGCGATCTCCCTGCCTTTACACCACCTGTTTGAGTGATGTATGTGTATTTGGTGTGTGTGAGGGTAAATGAGACAGGTAAGCGTGTATGTTGGTATAGATCGCCGCGCTTTGGTCCTTGGGGAAAGGCGCGTACATAGCATCCTGTATTATTATTATTATTATTATTATTATTATTATTATTATTATTAAACTGAGGTTACTGTGGTTAAAACTAAGCTACTGAATGTCACAAATGAAATTATTAATTTTACAAAGCATCCCGTATTTTGGTGGGCTGGTGTCACTTGAAATCGGAGACCACGTACCTACACACCCGTTTCTCATTCTTTCTGTATTTTTACTTTAATCTACAAAAACGTTCAACGAAACACAACTCGAGGCTCACGCTCACCTGCTTAACACAATCAAATAGACACAAAATAGCACATCTACGGATTTTCCGTATTTTCTCCGATTTTCATGAGCAGAATACGGAGCTACGGATTACTTATTAAAATTCCGAAATTCCGATTTTTTTTTACTTTAAAAAAATACTTTTTTTCTGTTTTAAGATGTTTTTGACTAGTTGTGCTTAAAAGACGTTTTTCGAACCGGAAGCGCGCGTTTTTTTCTAGCTCGTTCAGCATTTGTGTGGTTGCAACTTCATACTTGTGATTAAAAAAATTATGGAGCCAGCTTTGAAAGATAAAAAAAGAGTGAGAAGAGATAGTGAAGAGGATTCATCTGACCCAGCTCTGTCACCAAAAAAGAAGAGAACGGCACAACAGTGCTGTAAATCAAGTTATTCAAAAGACAACCCGGAAATAGAAAAATCCACCAAAGGAGACCACTTCGCCTATTGTAAGGCATTCGAAACACACTTTAGCGTGGCACATGGTTGTGCGAATGATGTTTTTCGCCATGTCAATGGTTCAAAGCACAAAGGCAATTAAAAAAAAGCTTTAAAAGTTGAACTGTCGTTAAAGCTTGCTACTGAAAATTTTTAAAAACTACTGAAATTTGGTTTGCTACTGATGAGCATTTTGAGTGTGCACAGGTCTGAAATAGCCTTTATGAAAAATCTAAAATATTGTTTTTTCCTAACATAAAAGGAGCTTACTGCTATATTCAGTTTGCTTGCATTAAATTTTAATTTTATCACGTTTTTAGTATGTATTATTCACTCGAGGATATATTTTCTTCTCATATTAACGGGTAAAAAATGTATTCAGGGCTGCTTCTGGGTATGTACACAGGTGAAACAGTCACAGTAGCTTATGAATGGCCTGCGGCGAGGTAGGCGTGGTTTACGACTATTTACGCTTGTCCGAAAGTATACGAAGCGAGTGTTGCCATAAATGACTATTTTTACAAATTAATATGATTTTTTTAAATTCACGGCAGAGATTCTACATTTTTAATATCTGCCATCCAGTGACAAGAAAATGAAAGGAATAAGCTACTGTATGGAGAATAAATTAACGGCGCCGGCAGCATTATTACTTAAACTGCAGTTATATAATTTTCGTGGGGTAGTTCTGTTTCGGTTTTATCCTAGAGAAGTAAAATGAAAATACGAAACGACTGGCCACTCTTGAACTATCTGCAAGTTAAAACTTAGCAACATCTTTTTAAGCAATTTTGACAAATATGTAACGAAACGGGGTATTTCAGAATTGGCGTGCGTGTATGCGTGAATCTGCGTGTTCTCCCGCCTCACAGCTTCTCTAACTCGTAACAATAAACTACATTGTTTATACACCCTCTATTAAACCATAAACATAAATCAATACGATAGCACAAAAATGCAGAATCAATAAGAATCAAATGATAGATACATAGATAAATATTCAGTGTTTATAGGGTCCTGCGGATTGCCAAGAGCCGAATCAGGACCACACAAAACTAAGCAAAATGGCTAACATTTAATTATGATAAAAGATGTAAATAAAACCAGTCTTACTAATAAAATTTAACCAAGAATATAAACAAGACAATATGATTTATATGCGATAAAACAAACCACAATCATGTAAAATTTCAAAAAGGTGCTTATTATTGCATACTTTAAAAATCTCATTAAAAGGTATCGAACCAAAATATCTTTCTCTTTAATCAACCAGATCAGCACATTCAGACATAAAATGGCGGATGGAAAAGAATTTGTCACATGCAAAGCACCATGGTGGCTATTCTCCTTTTAAAAGAAAACTGTGGGTGACGTAAGTATGCCCAATATGAAGGCGAGCCAAAACAGCTTCATCTTTGCGGGTGGACGCAAAGTTAGTCAAAGAAGCAGAAAAATCTGGAAGAATTTGCAATAATTTGTTATTGATTTGATTAGACCATTCTGTCTGCAAGAGCCGTTTACAATAGGAGCCAGTCATACAACGCAGGTCAGAGTATGGAACAAATTGGAAAATCTTTGAAGGGAAATCTATGTGCAGAGCTTCTATAGCAGCTTTGTCAACTGCAATATTGCCGCGGGTGCCCATGTGACTAGGTACCCACATAAAAACTATCCTTTTACTTTTAGAAACAAGTTGTGTGTGGAGGCCATGGATCTCGGCCAGAAAAGGGTGCGATATCTTTCTCGTGGAAAGAGCCTGAAGTGCTGACAGTGAATCAGACATGATTAAAAATGAGGATCTTTTGGATTGATAAACCTTTTAGAGCTTAATAAATTGCCTTGAGCTCAGCTGTAAAATCAGGTATACGCTGTTGCAAAGGCTGGTCGAGGTGTCTCCCAGAGACCGACGCAACAGCAACTGAGTCTCCTTTCTTCGAACCGTCCGTAAGACGTTTTTCATATCCTTTATACATTGAACATTGTTCTAGATAAAGTTGCTTATAAACAGCTTCGGAAGTTTCGGTCTTTGTGAAGGATGTGTGATTGAAGTTGATAAGGGGGTTGACGAGGTTCCAAGGTGGGAGCACAGTTAGCAATTGGTCATCATTAACAGAGTCAATATCTATGCATGCAGTATCAAAGTGAGGAAGTATTCTGATACCAAAAGGAGAAACTTCTGTCGGTTTGTTGGAGTATTTAATGTAAATAAAGGGTTTAGAACACAATCATCGGAATCAAAAAAGCAAAAATCTCGTTCTTTCTTATCTTTGATATTTTGCGAATAATGAGCAGACGATGAATTGTGATGGATGGTAGAGGCCAACAAATCAGCCACCTGCTTTTTGTCAGTGATAATCTGTCCACGTTTTTTTTCAGATCTTGGATCACAGCTTTGGAGTTTTTTCCTTTAATTCTTTTTATTATTTTCCAGACTGTTTTGGAAGAGGTTTTAGTATGAAGTTTGGAACAGAAGGTTTTCCAGGATTGACGTCTTTTTTGTAAAAAGAGATACCTAGTTTTGACTCGGAACATTTGGTGATTAAGTTTATTTTCAGCAGTAGGATTTTGAAAGAAACTTCGTTGGGTTTGGTGATGAAGAATCTTGAATTCTTCTTCAAACCAAAGGGTCTTTGGAGCACTGATTTTAATATACGTTTGGGGTGTATTTTCGGAAGCACAATCTATTAGGATATTAAAAAACTCCAAAGCTGGATCTTCGGAATTTAGAATGTCATTGGTAATTCGACAAGTTGCGAAGTGTGCAAATTTGTCCCAATCTGCTTTTTTGCAATTCCGTCGCGCCGCTGGGGCTTCTCAGAATGATTCTCTATAAACCTTTTTGTTATAAAGGGAAATTGTCACTTTCACAGAGATCGGAATGAGATTTCCCATCCAGGTCCCCAAAAAGAGAAGGGTCACAGATGGCCAGGTCTAAATTGGAAAATTGTTCCTAAATGGCCACAATACGTAGGTGAATCTGAATTTAAAATACAGAGTTTGAGGTCATCGAAAACATTCTCCAAAATTTTGCCTTGGGGATTAGCTTTGCATGTAGTTTGGAAGGGGGTAAATATAAGGAGCAGACTATTACAGTTTTTTTTTAATAGATACTAGAGCCGCAATCGCCTCTAGAGGTGTGGTCAATGTAACTGGGCTAAATAAAATGTCTGACCGAACACATAAAGCGTCCCCACGAGAAATACTGAATTGCAAGGAAGAGTATCCAGACAATTGAAGTTTTTTTTAATCAGGACTCAGAAGAGTTTTCTGTAGAAAAATTACACTTGGTATGTTTTTAGTAAGCTGGCTTTAAGGCCTCTAATGTTCGATTGTATTAAAAAAGTCATGATAGGAAGAAATAAAAGTAGTATGTTTTATTTCACGCAATTTTCTACTCTTAAGTTTCTCCTTAATTATAACATACTATTTTTTTAGCTGGAGATGGAGATGCTGACCCCTGTTGCGGTGACTCCGCCATGCCAACTGATTCTACCTCCAGGGAGGTGAAACGATTCGAAGTAATGTCTTTTTTAGAAGACAACGGTCCTGGCCTATTGTCAGTCCTTAAGGACCGAGCTCGTCAACCGCTGCGCGGCCCCAGCCGAAGGTGCTCGACCTCGATGGGGCAAGGAGGAAGGAGGTCGTGGACCAGACCTTATCCCATAGGCGCAACAGGGTATAGAGGTGTGGTAACGGTTTTTGACGCGGCCGCCGGCGCATTCACCTTAGGGAGTGGCATTGTCTTAGCGGAAGTCGGCCCGCTTGAGCTCGACCGCTTCTGATTACTAGCAATACTTTCTCTTTGTGTTCACAATCAAACGGACGTTTTTCTATATTTTTTGACAATTCTTTCAGATAATTCAGAATCGATTCTAGAGCAGATTTGTCAGAAACAGAGATCATTGATGAGATCGATTTGAGCATGTTTGGTAAAGTGTTTGTTGAGGCCACATCAGCAAAACTCGGTTTTTTAGTGCTACATGGGTTGAGAGTCTCATACCGTTTTCTCGCTTTTGGAAATGAGCATTTTTCTTAATCTCGGCCTCCCTGATCCAAGTAGGGCAAGATTTAGACGATGCAGGATGATCTCCCTTGCAATTTTAGCACTTTGGAACATCATTGCACTCATCGCCATGGAAATCTTCCCCACACTTAAACAGGTTGGTGTATTTTTACATGCTGCGCTACCGTGACCATACCATTAACATTTGAAACATTGCAGTGGCGGAGGCACAAAGACAGAAACAGGGATGCTTTCATAGCAAACGATCACTCTTTTAGGCACGTCTGGTGTGCAAAAAGTCAAAAACAGTCTTTGTGGGAACTATTTCCATCTTTGTCTTTTGTCATGACCCTATGTGCGTCGGTAACACCATGCTTTGCCAATACATCTTTTATTTCTGCTTCTGTCAATCCATCAAACTGAGATGACCGTACAACTCCTTTGGATGAGATAAAAGTGCGGTGACAACTCACATTTACATCGAACACTCAGCTACCTAGCTCCAGCTTTGAGCCATCTCTAGCTCGTAGTAGTTCTGAAGCTCTTTCAGTGGGTCAGTCCACTAGGAAACTTCCTTCTCTCAGTCTTTTGATATCTTTGATCTGTCTAGACACGCCCCAAAATTACTTTTCCACGACAAATGGGGAAATTTTTTGGTTTTCGTTGGTCATCCTAACAACCAAGAAGCGTGGCCATGTTTTGAAGAACCCAGATTCCTTGGCTTTACGTCGTGTCCATGTCGCTGTCAGAATCATGTCCATTACTTTGGTTCAGTCCGTCATAAGGTTGTTTTTTTGTGTTTGTCAATGAAGCGTAGGCTCAACGATGGCAGAAATAAACGGTCACCCTAGGAGAGCTGTTATGTTAGGCAAGGGACAATGACGTCCATAGGCCTGGGGCCGTCCTTCAAGCCAGGCCCTCCCCGCATTCGCGATTGTTAAACTTTTAGACACATCACAACCATCCAATCTCTGGCCATGAAGAACCAACGCAGGCTTGCCTGTAAGGGGGAAAATTTTGGGTAGAAAGAAGGGATAGAAAAAAACCAGTAAGGAGAAAGAAAAGGTAAAAGCTGCAAAGGTAGTGAAAAGAGTTTTAGGGTGAAAAAGAATACAGGGGAAAGGACCAGAAAGCAAGACAAAGGGGAAGAAAAGGGATTGAGCTAGCTTAGTCAGAGAGAGGTTGGGGCACGCGGAGCCGAGCCCGTGGGGGCAAGACTCAAATGGAATAAATACAATTGCTTCTATTCACGTCATTTCGCAGAATAAATCAGTTGAAAGAATAAATATACACAACTCACAAATACACACAACTCCCAGTCACCGTCGTCAGAGAGAGAAAGGAAGGTTATACATGTATATAGTCACAATGTAGTTATGTTCCATCTCTAGTCTCTTCTCTGCCTAAGCCATATTATTCTTTCTCCGCTCATCAGTCTCCTCAATCTCACTCTTTCTTCCTCTTCTTCTTCTGCTGCTGGTGCTTCCTCCTCCTCTTCTTATTCCTCATTTCTTCTTCTTCGTCTTCTTCTTCTTTTCCTCCTCCCTTGCACCCGATACACATTGATCGAACGCTACCAGAAGCATGCGTTATTAGTCGCCTCAACAGGCGATAAAGCATGCTCCCATGCTTCAGAGCACTGCTTTCTATACGCTTCAAGCTCTATAGTCACGGAAAAAGCGCAATTTCACTGCAGTGAACTCATGAAAATATAAAAATGTAAGTTTCGTCTCCTCTAGGGGACGAATTAGGTCAAACTGTATTAGTTTCTAGGTCAACTGTCTTTTACGAACCGTTTGACAATGTTTTTGAACCTTTTGTTGACGCCGGATAGTGTCTTCACTTGGTTTCATGCAATTTAAGAATCCAACAAGGCAATTGGGTTTTTGAGACGGAAAGAGCGGAATGTTGTAGAGCAACATTCTGTATATATTTACAGTGAAATTGCGCTTTTTCCGTCACTATAGCGCTTGAAGCGTGTAGGAAGCAGTGCTATGAAGCATGAGAGCATGCTTTATCGCCTGTTGAGGCGACTAGTAAAACATGCTTCTGGCAGCCTTCGACCAATGTGTACCGGGTGTCTCTTTCTATTTTTTCTTCTTTATTCTTCAGCTTCTTGTCCACCTTCTTTATCTTCTTCTTCTTCTGAACCTATTCTTGAGGCCCCCGCAGTAAGAGACTTCTGCAAGGAAGTTAACAACAACTAAGTTTCTAGATACAAAAAGGTTCTTTGAACCATTACATATACCCCCCCACCTCTCTCTCTCCCTCTCTCTCTTCCTCTCTTTCTTTCTCTGTCTTTCTTTCTCTCTCTCTCCCTCCCTCTCTCTCTCTCCCCCTCCCTCTCTCTCTCCCCCTCCCTCTCTCTCTCCCTCCCTCTCTCTCTCCCCCTTCCTCCCTCCCTCTCTCTCTCTCTCTCTCTCTCTCTCACGTTCTAAATATAAAAATTACCACAGAAGAAGTTACCAAAGCAATTAGAAATCTAAAAACCAGGAAATCTGGTGGATTAGACGGTGTACTCTCAGAGATGCTTAAGGCTGGTAAGAATATCACTGTAACCTTTCTCACTGATTTGTTCAATGCAGTGTTTGACAAAGGTCAGCGGGCAAAAGCAGTTATAGTACCTATTTTTAAAAAAAGGATCGCCGGATAATACTGACAACTACAGAGGTATATCGCTACTCAGTATCACAAGTAAATGCTTTACATCGATTTTAAATCAACGTCTTTACAACTGGTTAGAAAACGGAAGCAGAATTGTGGAAAATCAAGCAGGATTCAGAAGAAACTACTCCACTACTGATCACACATATTCACATTGCATGCTATTGTACAGAACTGTCTTAGCAAAAAAAGAAGAAAATTATATGTTGCGTTTGTCGACTTTAAAAAAGCCTCTGACAGTGTCCAGCATAGCAAACTTCTAGAAACATTACACGGTGGCCTAATGGTAGAGCTTTGGCTTGCGGATGTGAAGGTCCCGGGTTCGAGCCCAGGCCGAGGCATTGTGTTGTGTCCTTGGGAAAGACACTTTACTCCTCGTCGGTGTCCATTCAAAACCTCGTAACTCCGAAAAAGTAGTTTTTGCAGTCTTTTCATGGTTATGTCCCTTGAATTTTTGCGCTTTTTTTATCAGAAGCTCGGAATTCATAGCTCAGTTAGAAAGCATCAGTAATACAAAATATCAAAACCTCGTATGTCCCAACAGGTCAAACGATTTGTATCAAAATCTCGTATCTCACTTACGAGGTTTTTATCATTTGGAATAAATTTCTAAAACCTTGTAACTCAACTTACGAGGTTTCATTCAAATAAATGACGCGCTAAGAAGTTGAGTTGACGTCACTTACGCGGTTTTTGTTATTGTCATCGTGGAAATGTCAGCTGCTTCTGGTCATTTTTCTACATTTTGGTGAGTACTGATGATACATGGTGTCCTTTTATTCAATCATGATTTCTTCTAGATTGATATCGTCCAGATCTTCTCCATATTACTCTTCAGGAATAAACGAACAGGCACGTTATATCACACTCTGTGACTAAATCTGACACTGAATGAGTGCTGTCAAAGGCATACTGTGTCATAATTCTAAATAATTTACAAAAGAATACAGAATAATATTGTGTGTTTTTAGTTTAATGCCCGTCACCCCTGCCAGGGTATGGGCCGCCAACAACAGCTCTCCAGAGTTTTCTGTCCTATGCCATTCTTTCTAACTGACTCCAGGTGTAGCCCATCTTGGTGGTGTCGGCCTCGAGGTCGTGTCGCCAGGTGTTCCTTGGACGTCCTCTCTGTTGCTTTCCATGGGGGTTCCACTTCAGCGCTTGCCGGGTGACGTTCGTCGCTGGTTTGCGTAGGGTATGCCCTATCCAGCCCCATCTCCTTTTCCTGATTTCATCTTCAGCAGGGAGTTGGCGGGTCCTTTTCAAAGGTTGGCGTTGCTGATGGTGTCGGGCCAGCGGATCTGGGGAATCCTTCTGCGGCAACTGTTGATGAAGGACTGGACTTTTTTGATGGTGGTCTTGGTTGTCCTCCATGTCTCTGCTCCATACAGTAAGACTGACTTCACTTTGGAGTTGAATACCCGTATCTTGGTGGCCAAAGACAGCTCTCTGGAGGTCCAGATGTTCTTGAGCTGAATGAAGACAGCTCTTGCTTTGTCGATCCTAGCCTTCACATCCGCATCTGTGCCGCCCTGCTGATCAATGATGCTACCCAGGTAGGTGAAGGACTGCACTTCTTCCACGATGACTGGTTCGGTACTGATGGAGTTGATCTTCAGGATCTTGCTCTTGTCCTTGTGGATGTTGAGGCCGACCTCCGACGATGTGGCCGTCACTGCATTTGTCTTCTCTAGCATCTGCTGTTGGCTATGGGAAAGAAGAGCAAGGTCGTCAGCGAAGTCCAGGTCCTCGAGCTGGTTCCACAGTCCATTGGATTCCGTTCCTACTTTCCCTGGTGGACATCTTCATAGCCCAATCTATGGCGATGAGGAAGGGGAAAGGTGACAACAAGCACCCTTGTCGGACTCCGGTTTTCACCTGGAAGTTGTCTGTGAGCTGTCCGCCATGGATAACTCTGCAGGACATGCCGTCATAGGAGTTCCTGATCAGATTGACCATCTTGGTCGGGATGTTGTAGTGTCGAAGGAGCTTCCAGAGGGTATCTCGATCCACGCTGTCAAACGCCTTCTCATAATCGACGAAGTTGATATACAATGGCGAGTTCCATTCCAGGGACTGCTCCACGATGATGCGGAGCGTTGCTATCTGGTCTGTGCAGGATCTATTCTGTCGGAAGCCTGCCTGCTCGTCTCGTAACTGTGGGTCGACAGTATCCTCCATCCTTTCCAAAAGGACCCGGTTGAAGACCTTCCCAGGCACAGATAGAAGTGTGATGCCCCTGTAGTTGTTAGTTGCTGAGGTCACCTTTCTTGGGAAGCTTGATCAGGTAACCTTCCTTCCAGTCTGCCGGAACATCTTCTTCCTCCCAGATCCTCTCAAAGAGTGGGTACAGCATCTCCACTGATGCTTCCAAGTCCGCGTTTAGAGCCTCTGCTGGGATGTCGTCTGGTCCAGCGGCCTTTCCGTTCTTCATCAGGGCGATGGCCTTCTTGATCTCTTCCTTGGTCGGTTTCTCACAGTTGATTGGAAGATCCACATTGGCTGGTTCAATGACTGGGGAATTCGTTGGTGCTGGTCTATTCAGAAGTTCATCAAAGTGTTCAGCCCATCTGTTAAACTACTTGTCTATACTGTTCATGGTGTTTCCCTGCTTGTCCCTAACAGGTCTTTCTGGTTTGCTGAACTTTCCAGAGAGTCGCTTAGTGGTGTCGTACAACTGTTTCATATTGCCGCTGTACGCTGCCTGTTCCGCTTCAGCCGCCAGTCCATCCACGTAGGCCTTCTTATCTTTTTTTATGCTTCTTTTCACTTCTCTATGGGCTCCTGTGTAGTCTTCTTGGGCCTTGGCCTTAGCTGCTCTGGTTCTTCTGTTGTTGACTGTTGCCTTCCTCTTCTTTCTTTCTTCTATCTTGACCAAGGTCTCTGCTGTGATCCCCTCTTTCTGTTGATGTTTCTTTGGCCCCACAACTTCTTGGCATGACGATCTTAGTGTCTCTTTCACTTTCTGCCACCTGTTGAGTACACTGTCTTCTTCTTCTTCAAATAATTCCTGAAGCACTTCGAACCTGTTCCTTAGCGTCAGAATAAACTGTTCTTTTGTCTTTGGGTCTTTCAGAAGGCTGATGTTGTACTTCGTTCTTCTGCCTGACGAATGTCCTCTTCAACTTCAGCTTCAGTTTCGCCACCACCAAGTGATGGTCGGACGCCACGTCTGCTCCTCTTCTCACTCTAACGTCTTGCAGGGATCTTCGGAATTTCTTGCTAATGCAGATGTGCTTGATCTGGTTCTCTGTCGCATTGTCTGGAGATACCCATGTACTCCTGTGGATCCGCTTGTGAGGAAAGATGCTGCCTCCGATGACTAGGTTGTTGAGTGCACACAGATCCGCAAAATCTCTCTCCATTCTCATTCATTACTCCTAAGGCGTGGGTGCCCATAACTGGTTCGTAACCGGTGTTGTTAGACCCAATCTTGGCATTGACATCTCCCATGAGGATGGTGATGTCCTTGTCTGTGTAGGTCTCAAGGATCTTCTGTAGTCTGCTGTAGAAATGGTCTTTAACATCCTCTTCACTGTCGTTCGGTGGAGCATAGAACTGGACAAGGTTCATCTTGATCTTCATCATCTTGGTACGGAAGAATGCTGTGATGATCCTTGGGCCATGGGCCTCCCATCCTATAAGTGCCCTCTGTGCCTGATTGGACAACATAAAGCCTACTCCCTGCGTGTGGGGTGCATCGTTTTCTTCATGCCCGGAGTACAGCAATAGTTCTCCTGTCATCAGTCGCCGTTGTCCAGCTTGGGTCCATCGTGTCTCGCTGATGTGTAACACGGTCAGGTCATTATTCCTCATCTCAGCTGCACAGGTTGTGCCGTCTTTCCTGATTCGTACATGGTCCGAACATTCCATGAGCCGATGGTGGTTTATTTAGGCTTATATTATGGTAATAAATGTTCATTTAGACTTTTGGTAGTAAACGTTCATTTATTATGATAATAAAAGTCCATTTAAACCGTTACGGTAATAACAGTTAATTAAGACTATTGCGTTAATGAAAGTTAATTTAGACTATTATGTTATGGTAATAAAAGTTCATGTAGACTGTTATGTTATGGTAATAAAAACTTCACATAAGTGTAATGTGTTACTTAGCTTACATCTTATAATTCATTTCACAGGAAATTTCCGAGAAAGGATTTCGTGCTACTTTAAGTACAGGGCTTGTAGCCTACTGGTCAGAAGGACATTATTATATCAGTGATGAATGCAACAACGCGTTCATTGATTGCTGGGTGTTACAGTGTTAATCTATCAATGGCCTATAAGCCTATTTCAATTTTGTAAAGACAAGGGTTGTGTCTGCATTATTGAATAAAACAACTTTGACAATGTTTTTAACTGCATTTTTCGGTCTTTTATTTTGTATTAATGTTTCATTTGTTGTTTGCTATTGTGACTAATCCTTATAACTTGCAACTTCAAGCTCAAGCAAAACAGTCAAAACCTCGTAAGTTGCAACTTCCAGCTCATACAAAATAGTAAAAACCTCGTATGTGAACATTTTTGTCTATTTCTCAAACAAGCATGCGCTCTAAATCTTGTCACTATTACTGCCAAATTTCCTGTTCAATACTGAATACAAATTATACTAAAACCATTTGTTTTGGTGACACCTGATTTTTTAAAACAGTTTTTTTCATTTTTCTCAAAACTGTATTTTTGGACATACGAGGTTTTGAATGGACACCGACGTCCTGTTTCCTACTCCTTCGGATGAGAGTATAAACCGAGGTATAGTCTGTATCGCATACATTCCATCATAACGGACTTTAAAGATCCTGACGCTCATGTCCTAGACGGGTGAGTGCCGGTGACAAGAACACACCCAGCATGCACGTAGGTCCTTCTCCCCCATCCCTGGCTGCCCAGGATTGTGCTCAGTTGTTTGGGCGTCAGACCATGCGCCCAAAGGCTGCGGGTGGGCGTCTCGGGCGGCTTGAGTTATATCCTGTATCGGCCAGCGCCTTGAGCAGCTCTTGAGCTGGAAAAGCGCTATATAAGAACGATTTAAAAAAAATTACAAACAGATGGCATAAATGGTAAATTCTACAGCATCCTCAAATCCATGTATGAATCATTGACTTCTTGTGTCAGAGTAAGGGGTAAATTTACAGAGTTCTTCAACTCCCCAAAGGGATTCCGTCAAGGTTGTGTTTTAGGTCCTACCTTATTTTCAATGTTTATAAATCAACTTGCAAAACACATTACTGATTCTGGTCGACATGGCATCCAACTCCTGCCAGGGTTAATGGAATTGTTTATCCTTCTATTTGCCGATGACGTCACGCTTATATCAACCACAAAATCAGCTAAATTGTCTAAAAGAGTGTTGTGAAAAACTAAAACTAGAAGTCAACATTAAAAAAACAAAGATAATGATTTTCCGAAAAGAAGGTTACTTATCAAGATTTGAACATTGGAAGTTTGATGGAGTTAATTTAGAGGTAGTTAATGAATATTGTTATTTGGGTTTTATGGTTACAACTATGCTTAGTCAATAAAATCGATGTCAAAAGATGTATTCTTTAAACTGTTTGATTCAAAAGTGCAATCTATTTTATTATATTCATCAGAAGTATGGGGTTTAAGTCGTCTTGATTCTATTGAGAAAGTTCACTTATTACCATGCAAAAATTTTCTAGGCGTTCCTATTCGAACACCCAATAAAATGGTATATGGTGAATTAGGTCGTTTTCTTCTATATATAAATTCAGCGGTTCGCACACTGAGGTGTTGGTTCAGAGTATTGCAGCTTAGTGTTGATAGATTACAAAATCAATCGTATCACATGTTGCTGAATTTAGATATTTCTGGTAAGAAAAATTGGGTATCAGGGGTACGTAATATATTATCTGAGTGCGGGTTCTACATTGTTTGAGTTCAACAGGGAGTGGGTAACACAAATGCTTTTCTGGCAGAGTTTAAGACTAGGCTCCAAGACATTTTTAGGCAAGAATGGTCTGCAGCAGTACGGGATAGAGACCGCTATAAAACATTTAGTTCATTCAAGACCGAGTTTGGGCAGGAATCGTATTTTGTAGATATTGATGTATATTGCTTTCGTGTGGCACTGTCATTAATCAGATTTGGAGTTCTTCCAATTAATAACAACGCTTATAGATTCGATGATAATGTTGTATTAAGAAATTGCATTGTATGTAAGAATATAGTTGAAAATGATGAATATCACTTTTTGTATGTATGTCCTTTGTATGATGATTTTAGAAATCGCTTTTTGTCAGATCGACCTGCTTTACTTAAAGACATGATAAAGTTGAAAGGGACTACGCATTTACGAAACCTAAGTAAGTTTGTATATCACGCATTCGCAAGACGCAAAAAGCTTGCAGAATCTTTGGAATAAGTTAATGCATTGTCCTGCTCCCTCCCCCCCCCCCCCCCCCCCCCCCCCCCCCGCACACACACACACAGACACACATTTCTTATAACGCAAAAAATGTCTATTAGATATTGTTTTTCCGTTCAATGTCTTTTTGTATGTTAGAAACCAACGCTCGAATCAAATGCGTGAGAATGGAGAGTGTTCGCGCATGTGCGCGTGCGTGTGAGCATATGGGCCAATGGCCAAAAATGCAATAAATTGTCAAATGTCAAATCTCTCTCTCTCTCTCTCTCTCTCTCTCTCTCTCTCTCTCTCTCTCTCTCTCTCTCTCCGAGGTATCTCTCTATGCAATGTTACTAGTAAATTATATGGCACAATTATTAACAGTCGCCTACAGCTCTGGGTCTCACAGAATAATATTACAGGGGAATATCAAGCTGGATTTAAGAAAGAATACTCTACGATTGATCATATTTTTACTCTTATGGCTGCTGTCCAAAAACAATTGATACAACATCGAAAATTATACGTCGCTTTTGTAGACTTTGAGAAAGCATTTGACTCCATTTCTAGGAAATTATTGTGGCCTGTTCTGTTAAAAAATGGTATTTCAGGAAAATTGTATTTTTGTATAAAAAGTATGTATACTGATTTAAAGGCCAAAATTAGATGTGGTACAAATTTTACTGACTTTATTAAGTGTACTAGAGGGGTAAAACAGGGATATGTGTGTAGTCCGATTTTGTTTTCTCTTTTTATTAATGAATTAGCGCTCGAAATAATGCAGAATGGTAAACATGGTTTCACTATTAATTTTGATTTGATTGAGTTGTTTATTTTACTCTTTGCTGATGATATTGTTTTGTTGGCTGAAACAGCTGTTGGTTTGCAGACTCAACTAAATAATTTACACCTTGCAGCAACACGCCTAGAATTAAAAGTGAATATGGGCAAGACTAGAATAATAGTGTTTAGAAATGGTGGGTATTTAGGAGCGAGGGAAAGTTGGTTCTATGGATTCGAGAGAGTGTTGGTTAAGAATGCATACATATCTTGGTATATATTTTAGCACAAGACTGAGCTTTAGCTTTGCCTGTCAAGATTTGATGTCTAGGGCCAAAAAAGCTGTTATAAATGTATTATGTAGTATGTATAAGTTCCAAAATAATTCTTTTGACATCTTTGTAAAATTGTTTGATACACAGGTGCAACCAATTGTACAATATGGGGCGGAAATTTGGGGGTTTGACAAGGGTAAAGAAATAGAAAAGGTACATCTGTTCGCCATGAAAAGGTTTCTAAATGTGTACAGCAGTACTGTAAATGACGTTGTATATGGTGAATTAGGAAGATTTCCTTTGTATGTAAATTCCTATGTTGCCTGTATTAGATATTGGCTGAGATTAGTCCGTATGGATGTAAACCGTCTCCCTGCAAAATGTTACACAATGCTCTATAATTTAGATAGTAGAGGTAAAGTTACTTGGGCATCAAGAGTACGGATGTGTTTGGGTAGCTATGGTTTCTTATACGTTTGGGAAAATCAGGGGGTTGGTTGTATCAATGCTTTCCTGAGATGTTTTAAACAAAGACTAATAGATTGCAGATGGCAAGAGTGGGATGCACATCTACAGCAGAGTAATAGTATGTCTTTTTATAGAACATTTAAGTTAACAAATAATACGGAACCTTATATATTTCTAGATGTGAATAATTATGTAAAAAATGCTCTGACAAAATTTCGTTGTGGTGTGTCAAGTATTGCTGTTCATGCATATAAATTTAAGAGTGTAACCTATCACAATACGCTATGTCGTCTATGCAATCTAGCTTATGAAGATGAAGTGCATTTTGTTCTCTGTTGTCCATGCCTGAGTGATTTAAGAAGCGATGTAATCTTATCTAAATATTATAGATACCCTTCTGCTGTCCAATTAAGCTTACTTCTCTCTACACAAAGTATGACAGTATTAAGAAATCTAGCTCTGTATCTATGTTTTGCATTTAAGCGTTTGAGAGAAGTATCTCAATAAGATGTTATCTCATTGTTGTTATACCGATGTGGTTATTTTTGTAATGTGCTTACCCCTTCATATGGGGCTATGACCTTATTGAATAAATTCTTGAATAAATTCTTGAATCTCTCTCTCTCTCTCTCGCTCTCTCTCTCTCTCTCTCTCTCTCTCTCTCTCTCTCTCTCTCTCTCTCTCTCTCTCTGCTCTTTCTAAACCAGCGTAAAAACTTCGTAAAGTTTGTGTTACTGTGAGACAGGAGTATTAGTAATCAACAACAACAATGCCTAGTGAAAGTATTCAGCACAGGCAAGTACTTGGCCGATTCTTGTGCAAGGTGATGGACAATTTGAAGCAGTTTGTGTGGGGCAAACTTAGTGAACACTGTGCGCCTTCATTTTGTTGTGCTGTGAGTGATACTGTGACGTCAAGCCCACTCAGTGGGGTGACTGTGTTTGTGGTGTGTTTATTATTGCTTTGCGGTGACATTGAACTTAACCCTGGACCGAATTCCCCATCAAAGTCGAGAAAAGAAAATGAAGACAAGAGAGACCCAACCCTTCAGACTACAACCCTGGAAAATTCTAGTATGCATAATGATCCTATTCTGAAAGGCATTGAGGCACTCAACAACAGAATGCAAGCGTTTGAAAATAACCAGATTCAACAATTCCAGACAATGACAACGAACATGCAGGAGATAAGAGACACTTTTTCTGAAAGACTAGCAAAAATCAACGAAACACAAAGAAAACTTGAAAGCAAAGTGGTTGATTTAGAATCCAGAGTCTGTGACCTACATGAAGAAAATACCAACCTACGTGCAAAGATTGACAATATACGCAGCAAGAGTGACACTTTAGAAAATCACAGTCGAAGAAACAATCTGGTATTCTATGGTATTAAGAGGGTGTTACGTTGAAACGCCAATGGTAGTATGTCTGAAACGCGCACGATAGATCTAACCGTTTCGTTTTGCAAAGTATTTAATAATGGAGTTTATTTACCTTGGATTTGAGTTTGCATTGTTGTTGGGAGAGGCTTTATATAACGTTGATGATTTTCGTTAGTCGATACTGTTGGAGAATTCTCTGGATCCGCTTGTTTACTATCGATCGAAGTTTCGGGATAATTGTCGAAGTTTGAAGGAATGTTCCCGGAAGGAGAAGAAATATGTATGACGTAAGTCAGCGATGACGATCTTTTATTTGATTGGCTGTAGTGCGTCATTATAGTCTACCGTGTTCTAAATTGTTCGGGAGTATCAAGAGACTTTATAAGTACCGCCCTGTTGCAAAAAGTCGATAGTGAAAGTTGTTGATAGTAAGTTGGAAGGTGAAATTTGAGAGTGAAAAGGCGATTGTATGCAGTTGTTGATGTGTGCTGAATAAAAGTGGAAAACTTCATACGTCGACTTTGTGACTTGTATGCTGATTGAGCGGGTTGCGTGAATAAACGAATCTGAGCTACACTCATCAGTACTTCAGCATTGGGGCTGAATCCACTACTGATAAAGAAAAACACCATCATCAAACCGAGTGTAACATTTTGGGGGCCAAGCCGCGATTCACGCCATAGACAAGGGTTCAACTGCTACAACAAGCGAGTCAACGTTACGAGAGGCAGTCATCGAGGGTAGCCGCCAACTAGTTGCGTCGAGAGGGGCCAACATACTGGGACTACATTACCGATAGGTTCGGGTTGACTGCAAGGGCGTGTAGTCGCTGAAGAGTTGCTTCGTGAGCGAACAACAGATCGGGACTACGTGGCTGCCGCAAGACTACGTCGAGGGACAGTCTCGGAGCTATATCGCCCGTATTAGAGAGAGCGACGAGAGGACGTCGCGTCTACTTCAGCACAGAAGCGTGTACATCAACACCAGCGTAGTGCAGCGTCGCATACGACGAGGACAGCGGGGCCTGCGTCAGCAAAAGCGACTAGTGGCAAGCATCAGCGCTACTGCAGAAAGCGTGCTGTTCTAGAACAGTCTAGAAAGGTACAGCACAGTCAAGAACTTTCCAGAAAAGAACTTTCCAGAAAAGAACTTACCAGAAAAGCATCAAGATGGCGGACCTCTGGCAGAAAGGGGTTGAACTAAATCTAAAAGGCAAACAGCTGACGGAGTACC
Organism: Oncomelania hupensis; assembly: GCA_036898135.1. Taxonomy (NCBI): domain Eukaryota; kingdom Metazoa; phylum Mollusca; class Gastropoda; order Littorinimorpha; family Pomatiopsidae; genus Oncomelania; species Oncomelania hupensis. Next base: position 48,276,078 of record CM072514.1, on the reverse strand, counting down.
TCAAATTCCAGGAGAGAATATGGCGTCAAGAAAGAGAATTAGAGGAACAGCGTCGCCTTGACGAGATGGAAGAGACGATTAGAAGCTGAGCGTCAATACCAGCTAGAGTTGGCGCGTATCCAAAACAATCAGCATGCGCCACAAGTTATCAGTGACAACAAAGCTCCAAAATTGCCAGCGTTTGTCGACGGGAAGGACCAGATCGACAGTTATTTGGCGAGATTTGAAAGGTTTGCCAAAAGCTCTAACTGGCAACCTCAAGACTGGGCGATTCGACTAAGTGCACTTCTGACGGGGCAAGCACTCGACGTCTACACCAGATTGTCGGACGATGACGCTAAAGACTACGACGTCTTGAAAGATGCCATATTGCAGTGCTACAACTTTACGGAGAAGGGCGCTTCCGTGAATGCCGGCCTAAGTCAGACGAGACGCCAAAGCAGTTTGTGGAGCCCCTGTCGTCATATCTACACAAGTGGGTGGAGTTATCAGGCGAAAGGAAGTCTTACGACAGTCTCCATGTCCCTGATCGTGAAGGAACGATTTCTCAATGCCTGTCACAAGGACCTAGCGACCCACTTAGAAGAACAAAAGCTGCAGACGCTTAAAGATGTGACTGAGGCTGCTGAAAGATATCTCATCGCTCATGGGAAGACCCTAGGGCCACCCAGCGCGACGAAACATTTTCAGAAGACTGGAAACCATGTGAACCAGAGCCAGACGAGCCAGAAACAGACGGACTCCACGCCTCCTCCCAGGGAAGGGCATTCAAGAGGCTGTTTCACCTGCAACGCTACAGACCACAGAGCGGCTAACTGTCCTCAAAACAAAAGTAGCGGACAGCGGGGCAGTACGGACAATGCAGCGGCGGGAAACCGGCAGAGGCGGTTCTCCAATCAACGGCAAACCAGTATATCTGACCATCAGGTGTGCGGCGGGAGTGTCATTCTTCCGAGCGAGACCGCGCGCACAGCTACTCATGCGGACGTGCAAGAGTGCATGACCGATGGCCAACTTCTCCTTGCCAACGGAAAATCCATCCCCGTCGTCGCCAGCGCAGCCGTGACCGTCCAGAACATGCCAGTTTCCAAGGGACGCGTCGGAAATCATGAAGTGACTGTCTTAAGAGACTCAGGCTGCAGTGGGGTCATCGTCAAAGAAGACCTAATCGCTAAAGAACAGTTCACTGGCGATTCAAAATGGTCACTTATGGCCGACAGCAAATGTGTGAGAGCGCCAGTTGCGAAGATTCATGTCAACACCCCTTTCTACATAGGCGATGTCGAAGCGGTTTGCCTGAAGAAGCCGCTATACGATTTGATGATCGGGTATATCGACGGCGGGAGGCGACCCGACGACCCCGATTCAGAATGGAGTCCTGCCTCAACCCAACGCGTCGAAGTTGCGGAGGAGGATCCGTTGCCGTTTCCCGATGGAGACCTTACAGAGTTGCTATGGGACAATGTGGTTACTCCGGCTCAGCCCTGCCGACCAGAGATCGTCGGTGCTGTTACTACCAGGGCCCAGGCCAAGAGAGACAAGACGTCTACGCCACTGAAGGTCGCCGACAACTCTAAAGCTGCCATCGTGGACAGAGATAAGCTGATCCAGCTCCAGGAAGCTGATAGTACTTTAAACAAGTACAGGAACCGCCAAGACCACGTGACCAAAGGCAGTGGCACGGTCTATTTCGAGGTGAAGGCCAAGATCCTGTACAGAATCTTCCAGCACCCGAGGGTCAACGGAGGTAAACCACTACGTCAAGTCTTGGTACCGTTACCCCTAAGGCGCCAAGTGATGGAAGTAGCGCACGACTCAATCATGGGAGGTCACCTGGGTATCAAGAAGACGTCGGATAGAATCCAGGCGGTGTTCTACTGGCCAGGACTTCATGCGGACGTCAGCCGTTTCTGCCGATCATGTGACATTTGCCAGAAAACCATACCTGGAGGAAGGGTCCCGAAAGTGCCTATGCAGAGGATGCCTCTGATCGACCGACCTTTCAAGAGGGTGGCCTTAGACTTAATCGGCGAAATAAGACCTCCGAGTGAAGAAGGTCATCGATGGGTACTGACTTTAGTAGACTATGCGACTCGGTACCCAGAAGCAGTGCCACTGAAGAAGATTGACACTGAAACTGTAGCAGAGGCACTAGTGGACATGTTCAGTAGACTTGGAGTGCCTGAAGAAATTCTGACAGACCTCGGGACGCAGTTCGTCTCTGACTGCATGAAGGAGGTCAACAGACTGCTGAGCATCCGGCATTTGACTACGACACCCTACCATCCGATGTGCAACGGGCTTGTCGAAAAGTTCAATGCTACGTTGAAGTCCACCCTGAAGAAACTGTGCAGCGAGCAGCCCAGACAATGGCATCGCTATATCAACGCCTTACTTTTCGCCTACAGAGAAGTACCGCAGGAGTCCACCGGCTTTTCTCCGTTCGAGCTGTTGTACGGAAGAACCATCCGAGGGCCGATGCACATCCTGAAAGAACTGTGGACGAAAGAAGTAGACACCCCAGAGGTGAAGAACAGCTACCAGTACGTGTTTGAGCTACGGGAGAAGCTGGAGCAGACTCTCGAGATAGCCAGAGAAAACCTGAAGAAGTCCCAGGACTGTGGAAAGCACTACTATGACCGTAGGGCTGTGAACAGGAAGTTTAAACCTGGCAACAAAGTGCTGGTGCTGCTACCTACTGATCACAATAAGTTGCTGATGCAGTGGAAAGGCCCGTACGAAGTGGAGACCGTGGTGGGAATCAACGACTACAAGGTGAAGGTCGACCAGCATTCCAAGATATACCACGCCAACCTCCTTAAGCTGTACGTGGAAAGGCCATCAGAGACTGTGCATGCAGCAACAGCAGCTGAGATCGATAACAGCTTTGACGGCGAAGAACTGTTGGAACTGGAAGACTTCCACAGCAAAGAAGGCATCGATGATGTTAAGCTAGGACCAAGCTTGACGGAAGGTCAAAAGATGGAGCTGAAGGACCTTATGGGCGAGTTTCCCCATAACTTCAATGATGTCCCAGGCTCTACGACTTTGGTCGAACATGAAGTCCACACCCAGACCTGGAAGGGGCATCTGCAGACCTTGAGGGAGCTGTTCACCGTCCCGCAGAAGCCAACCTGACCGTGAGACCCAGCAAATGCATTCTGGGAGCTGACAACGTCGACTTCATCGGATGTTCGATGGAAGAGGGAGACAACGGAGGATGCACTGACTCCAGGAAAGCCCATGAGATCACCGTCTTTGACCCTGGGCCGATGACAACTGCAACGGACGAGGGCGTCGTTTCCTTGCGGTTGGAAGAATGTTGACTGTGTGGATGAACTAAGAATATTGGTAATGACAGACTTGAAAATGAGAAACATTGACTCTGTGTGAATGAACTGTGAACATTGACAGTATCCAGAAAGGCTTGCAGATGAGAAACTTTGACTCTGTGTGAATGAACTGTGAACATTGACAGTATCCAGAGAGTCTGAAATAAGTTTTAATTCCGTACTTTGCTTGTGCATTACCTTTCAACGTTGTTGAAAGAAATTAGGTAAATTTCTTCTTGAGTGGGGGGTTATGTTACGTTGAAACGCCAATGGTAGTATGTCTGAAACGCGCACGATAGATCTAACCGTTTCGTTTTGCAAAGTATTTAATAATGGAGTTTATTTACCTTGGATTTGAGTTTGCATTGTTGTTAGGAGAGGCTTTATATAACGTTGATGATTTTCGTTAGTCGATACTGTTGGAGAATTCTCTGGATCCGCTTGTTTACTATCGATCGAAGTTTCGGGATAATTGTCGAAGTTTGAAGGAATGTTCCCGGAAGGAGAAGAAATATGTATGACGTAAGTCAGTGATGATGATCTTTTAGTTGATTGGCTGTAGTGCGTCATTATAGTCTACCGTGTTCTAAATTGTTCGGGAGTATCAAGAGACTTTATAAGTACCGCCCTGTTGCAAAAAGTCGATAGTGAAAGTTGTTGATAGTGAGTTGGAAAATGAAATTTGAGAGTGAAAAGGCGATTGTATGCAGTTGTTGATGTGTGCTGAATAAAAGTGGAAAACTTCATACGTCGACTTTGTGACTTGTATGCTGATTGAGCGGGTTGCGTGAATAAACGAATCTGAGCTACACTCATCAGTACTTCAGCATTGGGGCTGAATCCACTACTGATAAAGAAAAACACCATCATCAAACCGAGTGTAACAGAGGGACTCTGGCAGTGAGAGTTGGGACGCATGTGAAAGAAAAGTGAGGGAGGTGATTGAGAAAGGCCTAGGCATCTCAGAAGATATTGTCATCGAAAGAGCACATAGAACTGGAAAAGAAGACACTATTGTTGTTAAGCTCTTGTCATACAAACACAAAATGCTAATTTTATCAAAAGCCAGATTTCTAAAGACTCAAGAACAATTCCAGAAAGTATTCATCAATGAAGATTTCTCTGTAGCTGTACGCGAGAAACGTAGAGTCCTACGTGAGAGAGCAAAGGCTTTACACACACGTGGGGAAATGGCAAAGCTGAAATACGACAAACTGATTACGAAAGAAGGCGTGTTCACATACAGGAAAGCCACTAACGAGATTGTGATGCTGCAGAGTAGAAGTAACGGGAGGGGCACACGCCACGATCATGCAACCCACAGCTACGACTACGATGACGTGGGGCGACAACAACAGCAACAACAACAACGTCACACAGAGGGGGCCTATGGGAACTTCGACAGACGGGAGAGGGACCCAGACGATTGGCACTTCAACCCCCTTGCAATACCGGTGCCAGACTTCCCACCTCTGTCAGGAGACAGGACTGACTGCGGCGACTACTATGAAACCGAAACCACGGAAATTGACAGTCAAGCAGACGACGCGAGAAACAACGTTTTGGCACTGCCAGCGGCTGCGAGGCGAGCAGATGACTTGGGTGTTGCGCGACACGAACTTGACACGGCAAGGCAGCGCAGTGAATTAAACAATCGTCACAGCAACCCCATGTCAGCACGTGGTATCAACAAAAGCTACAGTAGGGAAAGCCCCGTGATAACTCGTACGATGACCAGCACAGCTTCATTGAGTAGGCCTGAACAGAACAGTGTTAAAAGTAAACAAGGCCTAAGTGTGCGTGGTGGTGACAAGGGACAGACAAGCCTGCAACAGTGGACACTGCCCAGCAACAAGACGCAGCAGATTGGTAGAGGGGGTGGTGGGGTAAGTAGGGGAGGAACTTCAAATAGTGGGGCGAGGGACAACAGAAGAGAGGAAGAGGGGAAGGGAAGGGGGGACAGGAACAGATAGGGGTGTGGCCAAGGCCCAAATAATATTTCAATTTGTACTTGGAATTGTGAAGGATGGCTGAATAATCAGGAGATTTCAGACGTTGTTCAAGCACTAAATTGTTTTGACATTTTCTCACTAAATGAAACCTTTGTTGACTGAAAAAATGTCTTATGCATGTTTTAAGGATTATGATGTTCTCTGTTCTAAAGCTGTCACATTAAGTGACACTGGAAGTGGAAGGAGGTCTGGAGGAGTAGATAGATAGATACTCAGTGCTTATAGGGTCCAGCGGACTGCCAAGAGCCGAATCAGGACCACAAAAAATTAAGTAAAATGAGATTAAACTGTTAACATTTAAATATTTTGAAAGATGTAAATAAAAGCAGTTTCTTCAATAAAATCCAAACAAGAATACAAGACAAGACGACATGATTTAGAGGCGATAAAACAAACCAACTTCATGTAAAAATTGAAACAGGTTCTGACCATTGCATACTTTAAAAACCTCATTAAAAGGTACTGAACCAAGATATCTTTCCCTTAAATCAACCAGATCAGCACATTCAGACATAAAATGACGAACGGAAAACGTTTTGTCACATGCAAAGCACCATGGTGGTTCCTCTCCTTTTAAAAGGAAATTATGGGTGACATAAGTATGCCCAATATGAAGGCGAGCCAAAACAGTTTCCTCTTTGCGGGTGGACAGTTAGGCAAAGAAGCAGATAAATCCGGAAGAATTTCAAATAATTTGTTATTGATTTGCTTAGACCATTCAGTCTGCCACAGCCGTTTACAATAAACTCCAGTCATACAACGCAGGTCAGAGTATGGAACAAACTGGAAAATCTCTGAAGGGAAATCTAGATGCAGAGCTTCTTTAGCCGCTTTGTCCACTGCAATATTGCCGTGGATGCCCATGTGACTAGGTACCCACATAAAACTATCCTTTTACCCTCAGAAACAAGTTCTGTGTGGAGGTTATGGATCTCTGCCAGAAAAGGGTGTGATATCAGTGTTCCCGATTACGCACAGTAGTGCGTCAATTACGCACAAAATATGAAAAATGACGCAGGAAAATTTCCATATGTGCGTCCTGTGGACGCACACATTTTTTGGAAATCGCTGAAGTCATAAATACGACCAACGAGTGGCGAACTAATTCATGGCATAATCAGAATCAGAACCCAACAGAGACTGCCATTGCAGACGATTAAAGATTGTGTCGGGAGTTGCCGTCCTTAAAAATCGCATGCGCGCGCATTGTAAACTTCCTCCAAGCAATACATTCACTGAACAAAAGAAATCTTCGTTAATCCATTCTTTGATTCTATCATACACGATCATGTCACTTCTGACTTGGTTGACTGGGCCCAAAACCCGTTCATCCACCGATTTGGGGACTCTCAAAATTTGCACAAGGACTCTTAAAATTTTATACCTGGGAGTCCCAAGGACTCTCATTTTGTGTGTGTGGAGGGAACACTGGATATCTTTCTCGTGGAAAGAGCCTGAAGTGCTGACAGTGAATCAGACAGGATTAAAAACGAGGTTCTCTTGGATTGATAAACCTGTTTCAGAGCTAGATGAATTGCCTTGAGCTCATCTGTATAAACAGAACAAAAATCAGGTAGACGCTGTTGCAAATGCTGGTCTAGGTGTCTTCCTGAGACCGACGCAGCAGCAACTGAGTCTCCTTTCTTCGACCCGTCTGTAAAAAGTTTGTCATATCCTTTATATAGTGAACATTGTTCGAGATAAAGTTGCTTATAAACAGCTTCGGAAGTTTCAGTCTTTTTGAAGGATGTGAGACTGAAATTGATAATAGGGTTGATGAGGTTCCAAGGTGGAAGTACAGTTAGCAATTGATCATCATTAACAGAGTCAACATCTATGCCTGCAGTGTCAAAGTGAGGACGTATTCTGATACCAAAAGGAGGAATTTCTGTCGGTTTGTTGGAGTATTTAAGTGTAAATAACGGGTTTAGAACACAATCATAAGCGGGATTTTCAGGGTTTGCTTTAAGTTTGAGAAAATAATTCATGGCGAGCTGAAGCCTGCGGATCTCTAAGGGAGGTTCTCCAGCCTCAGTGTAGAGACTTTCCTTTGGTGAAGTGCGAAACGCCCCCAGACAGATCCGAAGACCTTGATGATGGATTGGATCCAATGCTTTTAAATAGCCTTTCCTAGCGGAACCATATACGATGCTACCATAATCCAATTTAGAGCGTACCAGAGAACGATAGAGCAGGAGCAAAGTTTGCTTGTCTGCTCCCCAGTCTGTGTGGCCGATAACTTTCAAAACGTTAAGACCTTTCTGGCAGCTTTCCCTCAGGTATTTAATATGCGGCAGAAAAGTAAATTTGCTGTCAAAAATAATACCCAAAAATTTTACTTGTTTAGAAACTTTGATGGGTTGTCCATAAACATGTAGAGAAGGGTTCAAAACCTGGTTCTGTTTGCGATGAAAATGAATGCATTCGGTTTTAGAAAGCGAAAATTGGAAGCCGTTTTCTTCTACCCACCCCTGAATTTTATCTATGCAAAGCTGAAGTTGACGCTCCACCCCAGCCAAGGTTTTACCCTTCGCTGAGATTGAGAAATCATCAACAAACAAGGATTTATCTATGCCAGATTTAACGTTTTGAACAATGTTGTTGATCTTAATGTTAAACAAAAGATGAGATAAAATGCTACCCTGAGGGACACCCATCTCCTGCTCAAAAGAATCTGATAAAGTGGAGCCAAGTCGGATCTGAAACTTTCTATCAGTTAAAAAATTTTCTATAAAAATGGGTAAGTTCCCACAGAAGCCTAGGAGTTCTAGATCTTTTAAAATCCCGAACTTCCAAGTCGTGTCGTATGCCTTTTCTAGATCAAACAACACAGAAACAACATGTTCACCGTTAACCAACGCATTTCTGACGAACGACTCGAATCGAACGAGATGATCTAAAGTGCTCCTGTTTTTGCGGAAACCACATTGAGAGATATCAAGAGCGTTGATGGGTTCTAACTGCCACATAAAACGCTCATAGATCATTCTTTCCATAGTTTTGCATAAACAGCTTGTAAGGGCAATGGGCCTGTAATTGTTTGGGTCAGAGTGATCCTTACCAGGTTTAGGGATTGGAACAATAACTGCGTCCCGCCAAGATGGGGGAAACGAACCAGAAGACCAGATATGATTAAACACAGCCAAGAGAATTTTAAGGGAATCTTTAGGCAGGTGCGAAATTAACTGATAATTAATATCATCAGGACCAGAAGCAGAATTATTGGATTTCAGGATGGAATCTGTCAATTCTTCCATAGAAAACTGAAGGTTATATGGTTCACAATTATCAGAGTCAAAAAAGTAGGGTTCTCTTTCTTTTTTATCTTTGATGTTTTGGAATTTGGGGGAATAATGAGCAGATGAAGAATTGTGATGAATAGTAGAGGCCAACAAGTCAGCTACCTGCTTTCTGTCAGTGATAATCTGTCCACGTTTTTTCAGACCTTGGATCACAGCTCTGGAGTTTTTTCCCTTAATTCTTTTTATTATTTTCCAGACTGTTTGGGGAGAGGTTTTGGTATGAAGTTTGGAACAGAAGGTTTTCCAGGATAGACGCCTTTTTTGTTTAAAGAGATACCTAGTTTTAGCTCGCAGCTTCTGGTGATTAAGTTTATTTTCAGCTGTAGGGTTTTGAAAGAAAATTCGTTGGGATTGTTTCCTTTGGTGATGAAGAGTCTTGCATTCTTCATCAAACCAAGGGGTCTTCGGGGCACTGCTTTTAATAGATGTTTTGGGTATATTTTCGGAAGCACATTCTATTAGGATATTAGAAAACTCCAGAGCTGGATCTTCAGAATTGAGAATGTCATTGGTAATTTGACAAGCTGCAGAGTGTCCAAATTGGTCCCAATTTGCTTTTGTGAAATTCCAGCGCCGTTGGGGCTCCTCAGTTTGATCTTCTAAAAACTTTAGAAAAATTGGAAAATGATCACTTCCACAGAGATCCGAATGAGGTTTCCAATCCAGGTCCAAAAAAAGAGAAGGGTCACAGATGGCCAGGTCTAACTTAGAAAATGTTCCTAAATGGTTACAATACGTAGGGGAACCTGAATTTAAAATACAAAGGTTGAGGTCATCGACAACATTCTCCAAAATTTTGCCTTGGGGATTCTGATGGTCACTTCCCCATCTGGGGGAATGACCGTTCAGATCCCCAACAATCACGAAGGGAGAAGGGAGTTGGTCTATCAAGTTTAGTAAATCAGCTTTGCAAATGGTTTTGGAAGGGGATAAATATAAAGAGCAGACTGTAACAGTTTTTTGGAAAGATACTCGAGCAGCAATCGCCTCCAGGGGTGTGGTCAATGTAACTGGGCTAAATAAAATGTCTGAACGAACACATAAAGCGTTCCAACGAGAAACATTGGATTGCAAGCAAGAGTATCCAGATAACTGAATTATTTTATCAGGACTCAGAAGAGTTTCCTGTAGACAAATTACACTTGGTCGGTTCTTAGTAAGCAGGAGCAACTGCTCGTAAGTTGGCTTTAAGGCCTCTAATGTTCCACTGCATTAAAAAGGTCATAATAGAAAGAAAGAAAAGTAACATGTTTCAGTCCAAGCAACCTTACATGTACACTTTCAAATTTTTCCCCAACCACAACAGACTAGTTTTTAGTTGAAGATGGAGCAGCTGATCCCTGTGGAGGTGATTCATCCATGTCAACTGATTCTACCTCCAGGGAGGAGAAACGATTCGAAAGAATATCTTTTTTTGAAGACAGCCGTCCTGGCCTATTGTCAGTCCTTGAAGAGGACTTCGAGCTCGTTGACCGCTGCACGACCCCAGCCGAAGGGGTTCGACCTCGATGGGGTGAGGAGGAGGGAGGTCATGAACCAGACGCCCTCTCTTTTCCCGGGGTCGCAACAGGGTGTAGAGGTGTTTTAACGGCTTTTGACGCGGCCGTCGGCGCGTTCACCTGAGGAGGTGGCATTGTCTTAGTGAAAGTCGGCCCGCTTGGGCTCGACCTCTGCTGATTACTAGAGGCAACACTAACTTTGTTTTTATCTTCAATAGTCAACAGACGTTTTTCTAGAGTTTGTGTCAATTCTTTCAGAGAATTCAGGAGTGATCCTAAGGCAGATTTGTCAGCAACAGAGATCATGGATGAGAGAGATTTCAGCGTGTTTGGCAAAGTGTTTGTTGAGGTCACTTCTGCAAAACTAGGTTTGTTTATATTACACGGATTGAGAATCTCGTATCGTTTTCTCGCCTCTGGGAAGGAGCATCTTTCTCGGGATCTGATTTTTTGAATCTCAGTCTCCCTGATCCAAGCAGGGCAAGACTTTGACGATGCAGGATGATCTCCCTTGCAATAATAGCACTTCGGAGCATCACTGCATTGTTCGCCATGGAAATCTCTTCCACACCTGAAACAGGTCGGTGCGTTTTTGCATGTCGTGCTACCGTGACCATACCTCTGACATTTAAAACAACGCAATGGCGAAGGTACAAACACGGAAACAGGAATGCTTTCATAACAAACTATGACTCTTTTTGGTGCTTCAGGTGTGCAAAAGGTCAAAAACAGAGTATTTGTGGGTACTTTCTTTCCATCTTTGTCCTTTCGCATGACCCTATGTGCCTCAGTAACTCCCTGCTTAGCCAAGCCATCTTTTATGTCTGGAGGAGTGCTAGTATTCATAAGAAAAGATATTTCTGAGTTTGTTGAAGAAGTAGTAGTACAGTATGACCATATGATTGTTTTAAGGTTGAAAAGGGATCTCTTTGGCTTAATAAAAGATATTTTCTTGGTTTGTGTTTATGTGCATCCATACGATAGTAATTACTGGAATATCACTAATCAAGGATATGGAATTGATGGTTTAGAACAATGTTTGGTTGATTTATATGAAAGATTTGATGACTTCTCCTTTATTATCTGTGGGGATTTAAATGCCAGAACAGGAAGTGAAAATGCTGTGTCTTTTGATGTTGACAACCTGTGGCTGGATGGAGATAATGAAATGGATGATGATGAAAATGAAAAATGTGTGGAGGAGGAAATCTGATGATGATGTTGTGAATGGTTTTGGAAGACATTTGCTGGATTTATGTTCTATGACTGATTGTGTGATTGTGAATAGGTTATGTAAGTTTGATTTTGATGATGCCTTGTCCTTTGTGGGTGCAAATGGTGGAAGTGTAGTTCACTATTTTGTTGTATCTAAAGACTTGTGTACAAAAGATTTTATTTCAACTTTCTGTGTAGAATCATTTATAGACTCTCCTCATTTCCCAGTGGTTATGACCTTTCATATCCAAAGAAAAAAGAACGAGATTGTTATTAGGAGAAGAAACGATAAATGGATTACAAAAACAATTTTGGATAAAAGCAAAGAAGAGGTATTTGTAGGCAATTTTTATTCGGAAGCTATTCAAGCTACTTGCAAAAGAGCCAGAGCGCTTTTGGACCACAGTGTTGACGCGGCGCTAGATTTGTATACGGGCGCACTGCGAGAGGCCGGCAAGTGTATGTCAAAGCGAGTAAAAGTCGGCGACGTGCGGCAAGCGGCCTTATGGTGGGACAGAAATTGCTCCACATCGAAACAGTTACAATACAATACAATACAAGGTTATTGCTTAAGGTCCAGCGGACTCTTCCGAGCCAAATCAGGACCAGAGAGACGTTATCTTAAAATATTATAAAATGATTCAAGTCTTAAAAAACAAGCCTGTTACTCTTAAATACACAAACAAACTTTCACATGACACCTCTTTAAGAGACTTCTTTAAAACTGATGTATTAAAAATATATTCTCTTTCTTCAATCAAATCACTAAATTCAGTCCTAATAAAATCCAAACTAAACAAAACATGTCAATACAATTTATATGCGATAGAACAAACCAACATCACGTAAAAATTGAAACAGATGTTGACGATTACATACTTTAAAAATCTCTTTGAAAGGTATGGAACCAAAATATGTTTCCCTTTCCTCAATCAAATCAGCACATTCAGACATAAAATGGCGAACAGAAAAAGATTGATCACATGCAAAGCACCATGGTGGTTCTTTTCCTTTTAAAAGGAAACTGTGGGTGACATAAGTATGCCCAATATGAAGGCGAGATAACACTGTTTCTTCTTTGCGAGTGGATGCAAAGTTAGGCAAAGAAGTGGACAAATCGGGAAGAATTTGAAATAATTTGTTGTTGACATGGTTAGATCAGTCAGTCTGCCGCCACAGTCGTTTACAATAAGATCCAGTCATACAACGTAGGTCAGAGTAGGGCACAAACTGGAAAATCTCTGGAGGGAAATCGAGATGTAGAGCATCTTTAGCCGCCCTGTCTACTGCAATATTGCCGCGGATGCCCATGTGACCAGGGGCCCACATAAAAACTATCTTTTTACCCTCAGAAACAAGTTGTGTATGGAGGTCATGGATCTCTGCCAGAAAAGGGTGTGATATCTTTCTCGTGGAAAGAGCCTGAAGTGCTGACAATGAATCAGACATGATTAAAAATGAGGTTCTTTTGGATTGATAAACTTGTTTCAGAGCTAAATGAATTGCCTTGAGCTCAGCTGTATAAACAGAACAAAAATCAGGTAAACGCTGTTGCAAAGGCTGGTCTAAGTGTCTCCCAGAGACCGACGCAGCAGCAACTGAATCTCCTTTCTTTGACCCGTCTGTAAAAAGTTGTTCATATCCTGGGTATAAAGCACACTGTTCTAAATAAAGTTGGTTATATACGGTTTCGGATGTATTGTTTTTAAGGAAAGCGGACAACTGCCAATTAATGTTTGGGATACATAATTTCCATGGGGGAGCTTCAGTCCGAAGTTCATCGTCGTTGATGGAAGCAACATCAATGCCTGCTTTTACCAAATGAGCTTGCATTCTGATGCCAAACGGAGGAATTGTGTTAGGTTTGGCTTCAAATTTCTGAACAAAATCTGGGTTGAAAACACAGTCATAAGCAGGGTTCATAGGATCAGTTTTTAATTTTAAATAGTAATTCATTGACAATTTTGTACGTCTCAGCTCCAGCGGAGGTTCGTTAGCTTCCACGTAAAGGCTTTCACAAGGGGAAGTGCGAAACGCACCCAAAGCAATGCGTAGTGCCTGATGGGCAACTGGATCTAGCATCTTAAGATAAGATTTTCTAGCAGAACCATAGACAATGCAACCATAGACTAACTTGGATCTAATTAAAGAACGATATAACAGCAATAAAGTTTTCTTGTCAGCACCCCAGTCTGTACCACTGATAACCTTGAGCAAATTGCAGGCCTGTTGACATTTAGTTTTCAAAATTTTCAGATGAGGAATGAAAGATAGCTTTTGATCAAAAATAACACCCAAAAATTTGACTTGTTGGACCGCCTTTATTGGAGTTTTATTGAGGAGAATAGTAGGGTCTTGAATAATTCCCCGGTGCTGGGAAAAGTGAATACATTCAGTTTTTGCTTCAGAAATTTTAAAACCATTTTGTAAAACCCAGTGTATCGAAACAGTTAGCCCGACATTTGTTAGCTAAATTCAGGTTCACAAAGAAGGCTAAAGACAGACAATTATACGTTGAGGCTAGAAAAAAAAAAACGTTGATTAGTAAAAAGAAAACAGAGTTTGGAAGAAATAGAGCACAATATTTAGCGTCACTGCAACATCATGGAAAATTATTTTGGGGAGAAGTAAAGAAAATTTCAGGGGGAAAGAGAAGCAATATAAGTGAAGATATTGCTGAAACTGAGTGGTTTGATCATTTCCAGAAATTATTCAATGGAAATACTGTTCTAGAAAAAGATGCAATGTTTGAAGAACAGATAGACATGGGTTCCATTGATGAAAATGACATTTGTTTTGAGCTTAATAAGCCAATATCAAAGGAAGAAGTGAGAGAAGCTTTAAAGAAGTTGAAAGTAGGCAAAGCGTGTGGCATTGATAAAAATTTTAGCGGAGATGATAAAGCTGTCAGGGGAGACAACCGTGTTATTTTTGACAAAACTGTTCAACTCGTTGTTCGATAACGGGACTTACCCAGCTGATTGAGTTAAAGCCATTATAGTGCCTATTTTTAAGAAGGGGATACGGGTGTTACAGATAACTACAGAGGGGTATCGCTACTGAGCCTAGTCAGTAAATGTTACACTTCAGTGTTAAATAAAAGGCTAGTGGGATGGGTAGAGAAAAACAACAAGATCACAGAAATGCAAACAGGATTTAGGAAAGGGTATTCTACAACGGATCACATCTTCACCTTAAATGCCATAGTGGAACAATGTTTTAGTAAAAGAGGAGGACAATTATATGCCTGTTTCGTGGACTTGAAAAAAAGCTTTTGATTCAACCCATGTTTGAAATTCTGTTGCATAACAACAACATAAATGGGAAATTCTTGAAAGCTGTTGTGTCTATATATAGGTCAGTGTTGTCATGTGTTAGAGTGGAGGATAAGCTCACAGATTTTTTGGATTGTCCAGTGGGCCTGAGACAAGGCTGTATATTGAGCCCAGAAATGTTTTCCCTATTTATCAATGAAGTAGCAACGGCTGTAGATATAAATGGTATGCATGGCATTCAGTTATTGCCTAACTTGGTTGATTTGTTCCTGTTGTTATTTGCTGATGATATTGTGTTGATGTCCATCACTCCTAGAGGGTTACAAAACCAGATCAATGTCCTAAATGAAGCATGCAAAAGACTGTATCCAGACCTGCCTACCCTAGTTTTTAAAAAAGAGTAGCAGCCAGTACGTAAAACCATAGTTTTAGTGTAAAAACCATAGCATGGTAACTTTTCATAAATTGACAAAATTTTTAACATCACTTATAGTATTATAAGTAACTGATTTGTGCCAGAATAAAAATGTATTAATACTTTGTTTTCTCAATCTGTAATTTGTTTAATAATAAATTAAGTGTCATCATTTATCTTAGTATTCTTTTTAAAATATCCACTATCTGATAATGCAATATGCTAAAGTGTTCAAAAAGTACACTACATGCATTACACTACAGATTAAATCTGTACAGTGTATAAATTTATTGACAAAAACAAATTAGATAATACATAGCATGCATGTTATGAACCAAATCTTCATCATCCCTTTATTGATCATTTGTTAACTGGTGGCATATGCAGGTTTAACAGCAAGTTTACAAGTACTCAGCCTTGGGAAATGCCTTGATTTTATTATGCAATATGTTTAATTGTTAAAAATGTAGCCTAGCTACATGTACCATGAAATGAATTAAAAGGATTAAAATATACTAATGCAGTGTACAACTTATTTGAATTTTATCAACTACAAGTATTATTCAGTATGCTTTTTTTGTTCATTTCCAAGCTTAACCGAAAATTCTTTATTACATACCCTACAGTAGGCCTATCCTATCCTATCCTGTCCGTAACTGGAGGTCATAGGGGCACCACAGATGATCGTTTAACCAAATCAAAGCAGCCTCAAAAACGAAAGCTTCATGAAACAGACAGTTCTGGAAGTGACGATGAAGAAAATTCTGTGAAAGCTTCAACATTTTTGACTGAGTTTCGTTGACATTAGGCATGATGAACATTTTTTTTTGAAGGTAGCAAAGTGGGCCAACGTGTTGTGTAATCTGAAATAAATCTCTGTTGCATTGGTCGTGCACATTTTGAAGCTTAAACAGAATTTTCTTCATCGTCACTTCCCGAACTGTCTGTTTCATGAAGCTTTCGTTTTTGAGGCTGCTTTGACTTAGGCATTTTGACGAGAACAGCATGAGCAAATGAAAACAAAAAGAGACAAAATGGCGCTAGATGAATCTCGCAAAGTCTCACTCGCGATATTTTAAGCGAGATTACCAGGATCGACAACTCGCAACTCACGCACTACACCTGTGTGTGTTGATGGCTTTTAAAAAAAAAAAAATCACCAACATTTTAAAAAGCGTAGTTTTTTTTTAGCAAACCGTAGCAGCGTAGCATGACGTGAAAAACCATAGTATGTTACGCTTTTTCGTAGCGGTAGGCAGGTCTGCTGTATCTGAACATAAACATAGATAAGACTAAAATAATCGTTTTTCGCAAAGGAGGGTTCTTGGGAAGGGCTGAAAAATGGCATCTCGATGGAAATAATCTTGAAGCTGTAAACGAGTATAATTATCTTGGATTTGTATTTACTACAAAGATGAGTATCACAAAAGGTGTAAATGCACTAGCATTGAAGGGTAGAAGGGCTTGTTTTGAATGTGTAAAGAACCTCTCAAAGCTTAGAGAGATGTCGAGAAATTGCTGTTTTAAAGTTTTTGATGCACAGGTTCAACCAATTTTGCTGTATGCCGCAGAGGTTTGGGGTCTTAACAGATTAGATAATATTGAGAGGGTTCATACTCTGGCATGTAAAAGATTTTTGTATGTACCCAAGGGAGTACCCAACAAATTTATTTATGGAGAGACAGGACGCTTTCCTCTGTATGTAAACAGTGCAGTACGGTGCATACGATACTGGCTAAAGCTCTTGAAATTAGATGCAGATAGGCTACGTCAGCAGGCTTACCAGATGCTAATTAACTTGGATGAGAGAGGTAAATCTTGTTGGGTGACTAAAGTAAAAAACACCCTTTTTTCTCTAGGTTTTGTGTATGCTTGGGTACAACAAGGTGTGGGGAGTGAGAATGTCTTTGTTAGCATGTTTAAGCAGAGGATGAAATATCAATATGTACAAGAGTGGGACAGTTCTGTAATGAGCAAAGATACGTATCAGTATTATAGAACATTTAAAGATATTTTTCAGACAGAAGCCTATATTGATTTTATGCATATCAAATGCTTTAGAGACTGCTTAATTAAGCTCCGACTGGGAGTTCTACCTTTGAAAGCTTCATTTTTTAGGATAACCTTCAATGAAATTGAAGGAAATGGATTGTGTCCATGTTGCAACGTATTGGAAAATGAAAATCATTTTGTAACCGAATGTATTATCTATAGTGACTTTAGAGAAAAATATTTTTCCTGTACATTCGTATATACATATTCTACAGAGCGAATCAAAGTTTCATGTATGAAGATTAGGACTCTTTATTTTTCGTGCACTAAAAATACGAACTGAATTTTATGAGCAGATACACTTGAGCTGATGTAATAACCTAACGAAAGTAAACGCCATTGTAATTCTTGAGAGATCAGGTACAACACTTTTGTCAACCTTGTGACCAACCATATTTGCTAGGGGCTGGTGGCCCGAAGAATTTGTGTTTGTTTTATTGCTACCCCTTGGGGTCATGAGCAATCTTGCCACTGCAGATTGTTCTAACCTATAAAGGGAAAAGGGAAAGCCCCAGTTGAAAACCTGTCTTGACTTTGTAGGCATGATCGATTCACTGCGGCAACAGTACCCCCGCTGGGGTGCCGGGGGTTTCAGTATAAATAGTATCCCCACTTTCTGGAAATTTAGTGCTTTAAATTCCCACTGTCGCTGTCTTTCTCATTTGCTCTTTCTCATTCCTGCTCTGTTCTATCAATCTGCTATACTATCGTCTTCTTCGCTATACCAGTCATCTACATTTTTTCTTGAAAACTCTTCCGGGACAAGACTCCTTGTTCGTGTATGAGGTCTGTTGGATCAGCTTGGGAATGTTGGACGCTTTCTGCCAGGTGGTCACTAGGGCTTCCTATGATGTTATTATTTAGCAATGTAGGCATTTTATATGTATGTGTTTTGTTGATAATTTATAATGATGTTTGTATTCTATTTTGTTTTTGTAAACGGGGGTTCGATTAGTTGGGGTAAAGCCTCAGCCATCCCCTGCGTGGGATGTCTTTATTGTAAAGTGACTGGCTGGTGGAGGGCATTCAGTTTTCCCACCAGGGTTGTTTCAGCAGATCTTTTATACGGATTGGGGGTTGTCCGGTCCTGATTTGGCTCGGAAGAGTCCGCTGGACCTAAAGCAACAATTATGTAATGTAATGTTTTATTGTTTGTATGTTTTTTGGTGAATACACGGACGATGTCCAAACGTCTCTCTCTCTAACTTGGATGATAAAGGAAAAATGTGTTGGGTGACTGGAATCAGAAATATTTTGTTTTCCACAGGCTTTGGCTATGTTTGGTTACACCAGGGAGTAGGCAGTGAAGAATTATTTATAAATGTATTCAAGCAAAGAATGCAAGATGTGTTTGTACAAGAATGGGAAGGTGCTATTCTCAGAAAAGATAAGTATCAACGATATAGGGAATTCAAATATGTGTTTGAGTCAGAATCATATTTTGAATCAATGTACATTAAATGCTTTAGAGATTGCTTGACAAAGCTACGGCTTGGTGTGCTTCCAGTGAAAGCATCCTTTTTAAGAATGACATTAGACTGTAGTAGAGATGTGCTATGCCAGTGTTGTAATGTGTTAGAAGATGAAGATCACTTTTTAAATGTATGCACCCTATACAATAACGAGAGAAAGAAATATTTAACATTCCCGTTTCAAACATATGTACATGTTCTAAGAAATGGCTCAAAATTTCAGATTTGGAGAATATGTATGTTTATATTTCATGCCTTGAAAACAAGAAATGAATTTTATGAACAAGTAACACTAAGCTGAACCTTTATTATGTGATGGATTGTGTCTTATATCCACAAGCTGACCACGTGATCTACCTTATATTCTAGGGGCTGGAGGCCCGCAGAATTTGTGTTATTGTTGTGTAATTGTGTATTTTTTGGGAATTAAACGGACGATGTCCAAACGTCAAACGTCTCTTTCTCTCTCTCTCTCTCTTTCTCTCTCTCTCTCTCTCTCTCTCTCTCTCTCTCTCTCTCTCTCTCTCTCTTTCTCTCTCTCTCTCAGAGATGTGGCGAGATTTCAAGCTGACAAGACGTATTTACTAAGCGCTCTCGAATTTCAAAATATTAATGTATTGCCGCAGTTTTGCCTTATTAGTGTTTAGTGAAAGTGTCTGTTTTGTGTGCTGTGTACTTTTGAGTGTGTTTGTGAAGCGATGCCATCCTCTTAATAATAATAATAATAATAATAATAATAATAATAATAATAATAATAATAATAATAATAATAATAATACAGGATGCTATACGCGCCTTTCCCCAAATCATTCAGGCTCAAAGTGCGGCGATCTATTCACACTTTTCTGCTATCCTATGCACCAACGGGAATCCCCTCATGTGAAACATACTTCCGGTTTCTTTCTCCGTTGTTGTTGCATCAATTTTTATTCATCAGATTAACATAAGTTGTACAATGGGAAGTTTTACAGTGGGCCACCAGTATCGTACCCTCACTTTTTTTTTTTGCTGCAGTTTATTATCCCTTTCTATATAAACCCTACTTACCTAACATTATTTGTGAATTTTTAAAAAAATATTCGGAGAAACATAACGCCCAGATGCTGGCTCGAACCCACACCTATCAGGCGCCATTGGTTTCTGGCTTGTGGACACGGCAAGTTAGTCCCGCCTTAGCCCACTTGGCCACAACGCTCGCCTAACATAGTCAACTACTTCGTGTTTTGTGAAGGTTGCGACGGCGAAGCTATGGAAAACTACAAGAGTCTTTAGGTCCTGTTTCACTTTCTGTCGATGATCGACGCACCTCCGAAGTCGCCACAAATACAGTCCTCTACGATTGTTTTTTGCATCCTTTCACTGAGCATGTACTTCCTCCACCGTTTTTATACTTATCCCACTCGTTTTCTGGCTCTAACAATCGTCGTTTTCGGCAATTTGCCATATTTAAAAGTCACGCATCAAGCTTTGATAAAAGCAAAACAAGCCAGACCGGAACTTGGTTTCATTCTAACCTCGTTTTAATTTATAATGGCGATACCCACGAGTTTTTATGAGAGGTGCCGGAAAGTTGTGAATACCAGCATACACGCTTACCTGTCTCATCCACCCTCACACACACCAAATACACATCCATCACTCAAACAGGTGGTGTAAAGGCAGGGAGATCGCTATTAGAAGACGGAAAGAAAATCTAATTTTTATTTTTGAAATTTTTATATTTAAGAGCTTTTGGTAAAATCCGTTCTTCTCTGACTCGTAGTGCAGCAAACACTGTTGCTGTCTCTTTGGTCTTGTCAAGACTAGACTATTGCAACAGCCTTCTTGCCAATCTGCCTAAAGCACAGATCAAACGCCTCCAATCTGCGCAGAATTCTGCAGCTCGATTGGTCACAAAAAGTCGTAAATCAGTCCATATCACCCCCATTCTTGAGCAACTCCATTGGCTTCCTGTCCACAAACGCATTAAACACAAACTGCTTTCAGTTGCCTATCGCGCAGTTAAAGAGCACACTCCTGAATACCTGTTCGAACTTCTGAATGTGTACGAACCATCTCGCAGCCTCCGCTCAGCTTCCAAGTCTTTATTTGTTGTTCCTGGGCACAAGCAGTGTAGGACTAAGAGGTATGGCCAGAGGTCTTTCAGATACACTGCACCGGTCTGGTGGAATGCTCTTCCAGAAGGCATAAAGAGAGCAGACTCTGTCGGTGCATTTCGCAGAAACTTGAAAACACATTTCTTCTCTTCTTGCTAATCTGGATGTATAATTATCTGATCTCATCCTAATTTCATAAGTCACTGCGTGAAAGTTTTGCATAAATGTTAATTGACTGGTCTGCCTGCTAGAATGTGTTGAGCGATAGTGAAGAAGTTAAAATGTTAAGTTATGATGTATGCACCCTTCCCGCCACTGTGTGTGTGTGTGTGTGTGTGTGTGTGTGTGTGTGTGTGTGTGTTTATCCACCTCCCTCCCACCAGCGCTGCGATCATGCCCGTCGGCGTGGAGATATTTACGCGCTTTATAAATTATTCATTCATTCATTCATTCATTCATTCAGACCGAGTCCTGTACCATTATTGACGGGAGGGAGGAAACCGGAGTGCCCGGAGAAAACCCTCGGTGACCTCAATAGTCTCATACCTAAGTCACATACGTTCGCCCCTAGCGGGAATCGAACCCGCGACCTTCGGCATAGGAAACCGGCGACTTATCCACTGCGCCACGAGGCCACCTCTTCGTTGGATGTTCGGCCTGTGTGTGGCTGCTTTATGAGGACTTTTTTACGGTTCATGGAGAAGAGAGAAATGTGGGTAAGAAAGATGGCGGCTCGTGTGGTGACAGTGAAGTGTTCACTCGACGCAGTGCTGTTTGGGTTTTTGTTGTCCTACTTGTTTTGGGGCAGTCTGCTTTTATTGAGAAGCGGAGATGTGGAGATGAATCCTGGCCCTGTGGAGAACAGAAATGCCCATGCTGGTGGTAAAGTGCAGACCAGGCTCAGTACGAGCGAAGAGAAGGGATTTGGTGTTGGTGGTGCCGCTGGAGAGGATGGTGCAGGTGTTACTGACCTCAACATGCTGTTGGCGGAGATGACGGCCCGCTTCAACGAAAGAAATGCCATACTGGACCACAGGATGGAGAACCTGACCACAGAACTAAGGGAGGCGAAGACAGAGATGCAGTTCGTCAGCGAGGGTATTTCGTTGGTGCAGAGAGAGGTGAGTGATCTGCGAGAGAAGGTGGGGGTGCTTGAGACAGAGAATCAGAATCTGAAACTGAAGATTTGATTGACCGGGTGAACAAACTGGAGAAACAGACGGACGATATCGAAAATAGATCAAGGAGGAACAATGTACTTTTCTATGGCTTAAATAAAGAGAAAAATGAGACCAGTGCCACTTGTGAAAGAAGAATACGGGACTTGATTATTGATAAATTGGATATTGTAGATGAGATTGTTCGTCAATTTTTAAAGCGAAGCAAAAGCTAATTTCTATAAACATTTTTGTTGGCGAAGATTTTTCTCTTGCTGTCAGAGAAGTTAGAAAGAAGCTGAATGGTTTTATGACAGAAAATAGAAAGGCAGGGCAGAATGTGTCAACGGTGTACGATCACTTGATTGCTGACGGCAGACGATTTTTTTATGTCAGCCGATGGGAACAGGTTGGTAGAGAGGGGCGGTGGGCCAAGGGGTTGGGGATGAAGGGCAGGAATAAGGGTACGGCACCCACAGTGCTATGAAAGATGTTTGTAAACATGGTAAAACTGTTGACAATTGTTGTAACATCTGTGCTGAACATAATTTTTTGATTGGTCATACCACTGTTGTGCCACGCAATGAGTCTTCCGAAATACACGAGCTGCGTGCAACCAATTGTAAAGCAGGTTCAAACGTTTGTGACGAGAATGCTATTTTTAGACTTGAGGGTATGGATGAATATGTCATTGAGGGTGTTCATTCGGGGCTAAACACTTTGTTTACTACAAGTTCATGTCTTGGGGATGTTTGTAGGCCTATTGAGGTGTATAATTAATCTGTGTTTGGGGGGTGATCAGACGATAGTGACAAAGAAAGTTTGATGAATTAAACTTCTTTCGCTTTTTTTACTGTGGAACATAAATGGCTTGTCGTCAAAGATACAAAACCCAAACTTTTTTCATTTTATGTTTTCTTACGACTTTGTTTGTTTGGTATAAACTTTTGTTGACTCAGTGAATGCTAGTTGTTTTCCTGGCTATACAGTGTTTTGTCGACCTGCTGTAAAATTGACTGCTGCTGGAAGGCCATCGGGTGGGGTGGTGGTGTTTGTAAAAAAAAAAAAAGTATGCGTCTTTGGTAAAAGAAGTCAAGGGTCAAACTGGATTCTTTTTTGTTTTTATAATTGATAAAAGTGTGGTTGGCTTAGAAAAAGATGTTTTGGATGTGTGTGCGTATACACCACCTGAAAGTTTGCGTTTTTATAATGTTGTTGAGTGTGACGGTGAGGGCATCGGATTGTTGGAAAACTGCATGTAAGATGCTGCTCTTTTAGATAATGATTATTTTGTTCTGTTATCTGGCGACTTAAACGCCCGTACTTTAAATGTTGCGGAGAGAGTAACGACTCATGCTAACGTTTTTTGAAACCGCGGATAATGATGATGATGTGTTAATTAGAAATTCTCAAGACTCTGTGTTGAACAGTTTTGGTAAATCACTGATAAGTATGTGCACTGCCTTGGAATTGTGTATTTTGAACGGTATGTGTTTTTGCGACCATGATGGACGCTTCACGTACATTTGTGAGACTGGCAGCCGTGTCATTTATTATTTTTTAATGTTCTCGGAACTATTTGCTACCGTTTATGATAACTGTGTTCTAACTGTTTGTGATAGAACTGAATCTGCTCATATGCCTGTTGTTTTGTCAGCCGAATTCCCTAGTAAAAGTGTAACTGATTTAAATGCAAATAGGAACTTATTGTTTGTTGATAAATATATTTGGAACTCAAATTAAAAAAGTGTTGCTTCATAATTTGTTTGTTACACCGGCGATTGCTGTTAAATTGGATGATGCTGTTGGTGCCATTGGTACTGATGTAAATGCTGCACTGTTTATGCGTAATGAATGTTTACAAGAAGCTGCCGAGTGCATGAAAACACGAGTATGTGTGAACGGGATAGGAAAGTTAGGGGAGTGGTTTGATTGATGATGAATGTAAATCACACAGACGACAATTTATGTTAATCTGATGAATAAAAAAATTGATACAACAACAAGACGACTTGTGCGTAGTTCATTAAAGAAATTCCGTGACACTTTACGAGGTGAAGATCGTGTGTTGTTTGTAAAAATAGAAGGGAATATAAGAACTTGCTTTTTGGTAAAAGGAAAATGTACAATCAGAAAATGATCGAAACTTTAATTGCTTCTGTTAACAACCAAAAACATTGTTGGGATACTGTTCATAAAATTATTCCTAAACATAATTTTGTTAGAAATAAGGTTTCTCTTGACGACTGGTATAAGCATTTTAAAAATCTGCTTAAAAAAGAAGATGTATTGGGTGATGTTCTAAATGATGATGAAGACAATGACTTGTATAATGATTTATTATTTAATCGTCCAATTAGTGCAGAAGAAATTTTACTAGCATTGAGTAAACTAAATTAGATAAAGCAAGTGGTCCTGATGGTATTAGAGTTGATTTTTTTTTTAAATTTTCGGCCGAATATATTGTTGCCTTTTCTTGTAAAATTTTTGAACGCTCTTTTTGATAAGGGGCTGAATCCTGACAGTTGGACCGAATCAATTATTTTGCCACTGTACAAAAAGGGTAATGTAGATAATCCTAACAATTATAGAAGAATCAATCTTTGTAATGTTAGTAGCAAAGTATATGGGTTTATCATTAATAGACGGATAAAAACATGGGCCGAAGATAATTGGGGTGCCAGGGGTTTCAGTATAAATAGTATCCCCACTTTCTGGAAATTTAGTGCTTTAAATTCCCACTGTCGCTGTCTTTCTCATTTGCTCTTTCTCATTCCTGCTCTGTTCTATCAATCTGCTATACTATCTATTTCTTCGCTAGACCAGTCACCTACCTCTTTTCTTGAAAACTCTTCCGGGACAAGACTCCTTATATGTGTATGAGGTCTGTTGGATCATCTTGGGAATATTGGACGCTTTCTGCCAGGTGGTCACTAGGGTGGTCACTAGGGTTTCCTATGATGTTATTATTTAGCAATGTAAGCATTTTATATGTATGTGTTTTGTTGATAATTTATAATCATGTTTGTATTCAATTTTGTTTTTGTTTTACCACTAGGGTTGTTTCAGCAGATCTTTTATGCGGATCAGGGGTTGTCCTGATTTGGCTCGGAAGAGTCCACTGGACCTAAAGCAATAATCATAAAATGTAATGTAGATAATAATTTAACTGGTGAATGTCAGGATGGCTTTAAGCGCGGCTATTCAACTACTGATCATTTATTTACACTGTTGTCTTGTGTCCAGAAACAATTTTTTTCAGAATCGCAAGTTGTACGTTGCTTTTATCGATTTTGAAAAATGTTTTGATTCGATTAATCACAATCTATTGTGGCCCTTATTGCTTAAGAACGGCGTGAAATGTAAATTGTTTTCTTGTTTGAGAAGTATGTATTTGAGTGTAAAAGCGCGTGTACGATGTGGTGCAGAATTGACTCACTCCGTTGTTTGTTCTCAGGGAGTGAAACAAGGGGATATATGGAGCCCTATTTAATGTTCTTTATATATTATTGAAATTGCTGTAGAAGTTTTTTTTTTTTTAAAGTGCGCCATGGTGTAACCTTTACTAACGATGCTTTTGAACTTTTGTACTTCTGGCAGATGATGTTCTGTTTTCAGAAACAGTA
The DNA here is from genome assembly GCA_036898135.1 of Oncomelania hupensis. Classification (NCBI taxonomy): domain Eukaryota; kingdom Metazoa; phylum Mollusca; class Gastropoda; order Littorinimorpha; family Pomatiopsidae; genus Oncomelania; species Oncomelania hupensis. The sequence goes on along the minus strand of CM072514.1, from coordinate 48,250,625 downwards.
ATAAGCCTCCAAAATCAGTTAAGAAATTTACCAGATGCAGCCCACGTATTGCGTCTAAAGGTAAATTTTAGCAGAAGCAATGTTATTTTGTTTAGAAAAGGGGGGTATTTGGCTGCTAGAGAAATCTGGTATTTTGATAGAGCTATTATGCCTGTTGTAAATGCTTATAAGTATTTGGGTATTTATTTTTTAACAAAACTTAGTTTTTCTGCATGTAGAGATTTGTCAGCTAAAGGTAAAAAAGCATTATTGTGCATTATCCAAAAGCTGCGTTTTCTCAATAACCATTCTTTAGATGTATTTATAAAACTGTTCGACTGTCAGGTGCAACCGATGTCTTTAGATGTATTTATAAAACTGTTCGACAGTCAGGTGCAACCGATTTTGCAATAATTATGGTTCTGGTTTTTTACGTCTGTTCAAACAGCGTTTAGTTGATTGTAGATGTCATCACGTAACCGCTCATCTGAACGAAAGTGAACGGTTCTCTACTTATAGATCCTTTTGTTGCCCACCAAATCAAATTCCCACGTATCTGTTTTGTGATATTAATCGCCATTTTAAAAATATTATGAGCAAGTTTCGCTTTGCCGTTTCTGATCTTAGAATCCATTATTATAGATATAGATATAATCGCCTGCAGGATTTGATTTGTCCATTATGCAATGTTAGAACTGAAGACGAAATACATATTTTTGTTGTTGTCCTTTCTATGAATGTTTAAGGATGGAATTGATTCCTAGAAAGTATTATAGAAGGCCTAGTGCATTTCATATGCATCTACTTTTGTCTTCAACAAACGTGAATATCATTAAAAATGTCTGTATTTATTTGTTTAAAGCTTTCAAGACAAGGGAAATAGCGTTTTCTTGATTATCATAATATTGTGACCATTTATTTGTGTTTTTTTTTTATTGTTCTAAATTGTGATGCACATTTTCTTTCACACATCCCTTCCTGATGGGGTGTGCCCTAAGGAATAAACCCCTCGGGGATGGGGGTTGGGAGGGGGGGGGCCGAGGGTTTCAGTATAAATAGTATCCCCACTTTCTGGAAATTTTGTGCTTTAAATTCCCACTGTCGCTTTCTTTCTCCTCTGTTCTTTCTCATTCCTACTCTGTTCTATCTATCTACTATACTATCTTCTTCTTCGCTAGACCAGTCACCTACCTTTTTTCTTGAAAACTCTTCCGGGACAAAACTCCTCATTTGTGTGTGAGGTCTGTTGGATCAGCTTGGGAATATTGGACGCTTTCTACCAAATGGTCACTGGGGCTTAAATTCCAATGATGTTATTATTTGGCAATGTAGGCATTTTTTATGTATGTGTTTTGTTGATATTTTATAATGATATTTATATTCTATTTTGTTTTTGTAAACGGGAGTCCGATAAATTAGAGTATAGCCTCAGCGTCCCCTGCGTGGGATGTCTTTATTGTAAAGTGACCGGCTGGTGGAGTGCCTTCAGTGTTACCACTAGGGTTGTTTCGGCGGATCTGTTTTGCGGATCGGGGGTGAATCCTCTTTCAGCCAAGTTGTGGTCTTGATTTTGTGGTCCGAATTCGGCTATACTGGTCGTGATTTGGCTCGGAAGAGTCCGCTGGACCTAAAGCAATAATCATGTAATGTAATGTAAGGAATAAAACACGTTTCCACGTCTCTGTCTCTGTCTCTGTCTCTGTCTCTCTCTCTCTCTCTCTCTCTGTCGGGACCAGTGCGGTAATACAATGAATTTCATCCATATCGAATACAGTTCACAACATAAACAAACATTCTACAACTAATTATATCATCAATGACACCAATTAATTTCATTCATTCAACGTAATACTATACACTGCAATTGTAGTTTCAACTTCAAATCAAATAATTATCCGAATTCAATTCGTTATTCCAAAATTACAGTAAACCACCATGTTCGTCTCCTTCCCACACCATCATTCACATTACTATTAAAAATTATGTATTATTAATGTTACTAAATAACAGTATCATCATTTAATAATACTATTACATTTATAATACAACATTTCAAACAATAAACAATATATACCTGCACACACAGCTGCCAGAAGTCCAGGACAACCAATCTCTAGTATAGTCAAGGAAAGAATGACTAGATTTTTAAATGTACATTATTGAACTGTCATGTGACTAGCATAACCAATCAGAATTTACCTCTCATAAAAAAAGTATCAATATCTTCTCACAAGGAAGCAGACTAACAACACTATAATGTCATCGGATCCAAGTAACTATAAAACCGGTCCATAACAATACCCCTTCCTGCAAAAAGAAAACACCCGAGTTTTCTGATTTTTACCAGAAAGAAAAATACTAGTTTTTATCCACCTAAAACATACAAATAAGTGAAAAACTGGTAATTACTAATTATATAAAATATAAACAGAACTGCATTCAGCATTCACACGAAGTGTAATAGACATGAAAATGTACAGTACAAATCCAGGGTTGATACCGTGACAACAATCTCAAAATCCAATAAAATACATTAAAGATCATGTAACTGCATTCCAATTTATTTTTCAGCATTTAATATATAACAGCATAAATATATACAAAGCATATTCGTTTCCCACAGACTCTATGGAATACACTGATCAACATTTGACTTTGGCAGCATATCTGCAAAGACATTGGCAGTACCAGGCAAGGCCTCAATTGCAAACTGATTCGAGCATTTTTGAACTGACCCGAACGCAAATAAGACAATGGCCAATGATGAGTCTGAAGAATGAGAGACTTTCCCCAAAGATACTTTGAAAGCTTTGTAAGGGCCCAAATGATACTCAAGCATTCTCTTTCAATGGTACTGCATCGTGTTTCCCCCTCAAGCAGTTTACGACTGACGAATGTGACAGGGTGCAAATCACCATCATGATCTTGAAGCAACTCCGCGCCTATTCCGAAAGTACTCGCTTCATTACGAACCACAAAGCGAGAGGCTATTTAGACCCTGAACTAAGGCTTCAAACCTCCAACGTTCAATCTGCGTTGACCTATGTAAGTTAAGTCGCTGACTAGCAGAGACCGAAGTTAGGTTGTTCTACACATGTGTAGGTTACAGTTTCACTAAGATAAGCCGTGACCTCATCCAGCTGACCAATCACCAGCAACCCCCACTAGGTGGCGTTACGATTCTCGTAGTCTCGCACGATAGCAGACCCTAGCGGGAGGATAGTTAGTCATTGTCTAAACAGCACGGTAGAAGGACGCACGTTGTAAAATCTCTCTCAGAAAGACTAAAGCAGGTGACGGGTGAAAATCATTCATTGCAGTATAGCCAGAGCCTGACATTGTCAAGAAGGTAAATGATCAATCGTTTGTTTCATCGCGTTTATTAATAATATTGTTGGATTATGTTTGTGAAGTCTTGCCATGTTTTATCATTATGAATGTTAGTCGAACTTTGCTTGACCACGTGGCTGACACGCGACTGGTTTCGACACCATGAGGTAGCCCCTACCGACCCACTGTTGTTTCTCCTATGTGTATTATTGCAGACCAGTGGCTGTACTGGAGAATGTGTATACAATATTGTTAATTATTTCTCCATGTGTTTAGTTTAGCCATGATGTAGGTATATGTATAGGAATTATATTGTAGATTCCAGTGGACAACGGACTGAGAAGAATTGGTCGTCCCCTATTTGTTTAAGTGGACGCGATCTCACTGAGGGCTGTTTCTGCCAACAGTGAGACACTTTGCACAACCTTTGTAAACAAGGCGTTGCAGAAATTCGTCTCATATTTTGCAGACGAGCAGGCATCTTGGTCCACGGCAGGGAAAAAATCCAACAGAAAGGCAACCCTGACACGTGGCCTGCAACCTTGAGCAGCGAGAACATTGGGCTCCAATATATGAGGCGCCATTTGTTAATTAAATCATTATTGTCATTATATCTATAGAACATACATTTTACCTGTATAAAAGATATTGTATACTTATAAAATGAATTCTATGTCTATAAAATACATTCAATAGCAATACAAAACTTTTTATAGCTAAAAACATTTTTATAACTACAGACTACATTTTACAATATACAAGAGAAATCATACGCGATCATCACGCCGTTTGTAAATATTATTCCGAAAAACTATTTTATCTCTAAACACTTCATTTTATCTCTAAACACTACATTTTATACATAAACAATTCATTTTATAGGTAAACAAATCATTTTATAACAATAAAGAGCTTTTATATCTATAAAATAAATGTTATAATATATACAATGCATTTTACCTGTAGAATGCATTCGGAGCATTATTTTACACTCGCGCATGACATTAATTTTATACTGACTTTCGAATTACTGATCCCAGGGAAGCAACTCCATCCTCGTGTAGACTACTTGTAAACTTCTAAGCGACTCAACATGGTAAAGACCATTAAAGTCTACTACAAAAAATGGCAAGGACCATACTAATGTACTATATAAATTGGAGAGGACCATACTAGTGAAATGCTGATAAAACATCAGCGACATCATTGTCAGTCTCGACTGTTCCAATTATTTTTTGGTCGTCTTCAAAAACTATCGATAAGCACGAAGGCAAACCAGCTTCCATCGTAACTGTTACCTTGGAGATTGTTGACATCGCGGGAAGTTGATATAGGCCTAGCGGGAATTCCCTACACACGCCGTAGCTATCTAAAGTTAGCTTATGCAACGTGACTTTCACATGAAAAGGCGAGAGCCCAGCGCATAAGTGCAGGAGGGGGGAGGAGGGGGGGGGGGGCCTTTTTTTCGTTGAATTGGTTGAATGTACCTATTAACCAATCGTCCCCTATACGCTTAATGAGTCCGGGGACGTAAATTTTAATGTAAAAAAAAAAAAAAAAAAAAAACGAAAAAAAAACACGTCAGCCATCTTTGCGCACCGCATAGCAACTTTGGGTCGCTTAGAACGTTACAAAATAAAAATAATCGAAGGTAGAGAAGCAGTTATACAATGAGAAAGTTAGTATAAAATTATTGTAAGGCGCCGACTGGAAAATAATTGTCGCGAATGCATTCTACAGGTACAATTCATTGTACGTGTTATAAAATGTATTCTATAGATATAAGTGCTCGTTGTTGCTATAAAATGAAGTGTTTACAGATAAAAGGAAGTTTTATAGATCGTTTTTGCTATAAAATGACTTGTTTATAGATACAATGACTTGTTTATAGGTAAAATGAATTGGTTACTTATAAAATGTTTTGTTTATAGATAAAATGAATTGGTTACTTATAAAATGTTTTGTTTATAAATAAAATAGTTTTTTTGTTTGTTTATTATTTACAAACGGCGTGACGATTCGTGTATGATCTCTTGTATATCGTAAAATGTAGTCTGTAGCTATAAAAATGTTGCTGTATAGCTATAAAAAGTGTTGTATTGCTATAGAATGTATTTTATAGGTATATAATTCATTTTATGATTATACCATATCTTTTATACAGGTAAAATGTATGTTCTATAGATATAATGACAATAACCATTTAATTTACAAATGGCGCTTCATACCAATAGCTCAAAAGACAACAACTCCGCACATCGCCGATAAAGGTAAGTCCTCCGAAACCGTGCACACCCACTGATCTGCGATAGTCTACTCGTCCAGAAAAACAAATAATAAGACAGAAAGAACTCGCATAGCCCAATAATGAGGCAGTAACAAATACCGAGAACAGTAGCTGCATAGACCCATCAAGGAGCGAACTACTCGAAGTGAAATTTGGACATTTAAGTTAGTATAGAGATTAAAAGATTTTGTATAGAGTAGAGGAAATAAATGTTTGATATTTACTGTTAACAAGTGGCTTGACTACCTATGTTTCATAGCCGTGCGAGAACCAATGTGTCAGTGAATCTTTACCATTTTCTCCCCATCTCTATAACCCTATCCGCACACAGACCGAGCTAAACTTAATGTATTAAGATTAGTCATAGGGTGATTACACTAGCCGATCCCCGCACAATGGAATGCTCGTCTTTGTCTGTGGGGATCGGCTAGTGTAATCACCCTGTGACTAATCTTAATACATTTATAAGTTTAGCTCAGTCTGTGTTAGGATGGGGTTACAGAGATCGGGAGAAAAGTGTAATAGCTTCACTGACACACTAACTCTTGCACGTCTATGATAGGTAGTCCAGCCACTTATTAACAGTAAATATCACACATTTATTTCCTCTAATCTATACATAATTCTCTAAACACTGTGACGGGGGGTTTTATTGTTTATTTGTTTAGCCTCCTGCTGCTCTACTTCTTCATTGATATACGCAATTAGATCTCCTCCTGCAAAGTGTAAAGCTTCTCCTAATTCCTTGAAGTGCAATCTCAAGGCTACTAGGTCTGACATTGTCAAAAGTGTCTATGACCAACCTCTGAATCACGTGGAATACAAAAACACTAGCAATATTGCAATTCAATAAAAACAATGCAAAGACCATAAAATTCGTAATCAATATTAGAATAAAACAAGAGATCCAAATGGCATACAACAGTTATTTAAGCAAAACCTGCAAAAGAACAATGCAACATACAGGCACAAAAAGAATTGAAGCAAAAACGTTTTTAAACAAAAGAATAGTGCACCAAAACTGTCTGCTACACTTACAACTATTCTAAGTTATTCTACTGCTACTAATACTGTGATACTATTCTATTGTACCTAGATCCGGTTATGCCCAGTTCCTATTATACACAGATCCTGGCATGCTCGCCAATTATGCTGTGACGGAGTTTTTATTGCTGCTGGGCTCTGCACAATGGACTGCTATTACCTCCTCGTCTTAATCTATGGGGATAGCTAGTTATCTCCCTATGACTTCACTTAATACATTTATTTCTTTAGCTCGGTCTGTGTTTAGGCTGGGGTACAGAGATAGATAGAAAAATGGTAAAAGATCACTGTCACACTAGCTTTCACACGGCTATGAATCATATGTAATCCAGCCACTTGATAACAGTAAAAATCACACATTTATTTCTTCTACTCTACACACGATATTCGAAGTACGAAACTAACTTAAAAGTTCAATTGTCAATGCGAATGGTTCGCTCGGTGATAATCTAGGCAGCTACATTTTCATCATAGGGCACTGGATACTTTCTGCCTTAATGATCAGGGTTCTTGAAGAGTGGACTACTGTGGTCCTGTTTATACAGAGTTTTAGTGCACTGTTTCTTGTGGCACTTAACTGCGTGGTTGAAGCGCTGCGTTGAGGTCGCTTCTTGGACAAACTGTGTTGTCTTGGAGTCTTTGACTTTGTCGTTCGACGGTTGGGCTATCTTCGCACAATGCTGGAGATGCCTCGGCAGCCAACTTTAAGCGTCGACGTGGTTTTGTCTTTTGCTGAGTTGGGCTCACGATATAACGCCTGCTCGTCTGTAACATATGAGACGAAATTCTGCACAACCCTGTATAATAGGTCTGTGCAGAGCGTCTTACTGAAAGCCAAAGTAGCCAGTGATAGCTCCACATCTCTATACATAAGCGATGAACATTCTGCTAAGTCTGTGGTCCACTGGAATCTCCACTCTAATTTCCTATACATATATAAATATAAATCGCGGCTAACTATACACATAAAGAAATAATATTATAAACATTCTTGGGTACAGCCACTGGTCTGCAAGCATACATATAGATTAAACAACAGTCGTTCTGTCAGGTATACAACATGGCGTCAAAACCGGTCGTGCTTGCCTCGTGGTCGGATTCTCCTTGTGGTCAGGCAAAGTCGGACTAACAATTCAATTCTATGCATAGCAAATTTCACACACATAATTCAACAATAATATAAATACATCACAATGAAACAAAAGTATGTTCATTTACCTCTTTGACAATGTCAGGCCGTGGCTACTTGATTGAATTCGAATATTCAACAAGTACTGCTGTCTAATCTTCTCAGGAGAGAGATTTCTGCTTGAGTGTACTGTGTACTGTGTACTGTTCAGCGTTTCAAGAAGACTGACGTTCTATCTCTTTGCTTGAATCACCCAGAACAGGTTCTATCTAACCTAGCTTTGTTCTCATTGGATTAAAAATCTAAGTGGATGTAAAATTCGAAACTCCATCGAAGGCTGCGATGATGTCACTAACTGTGCTTGTAACCAGCTACAACTGTGTTACGCATGATCACTTCTGTCGTCTGCTTTAGACTAACAGTAACCTTCTAAGCCTACACTGACTAAACAAGCAAAAGCTCAAAATGTGCTGAGTAAAACTATGCTCTTGTTACAAACACTCTATTAACTTAAATGTCCAAATTCACTTCGAATAGTTCGTTTCTATGCTGCTACTGTTCTTGATATTTGCTAATGTCTCATCATTGAGCTATTGGTTCTGTCTGGCCTAATGTTGGTTTCAGGAGAATGGACTACTACACAGTCCTTCTATGTCAGTGAGGGTGCACGCTTTCTGTGGCATTTAACTGCAGTTGAGGTGTGGTGATGGTGTCTCCTCCTTGGTTGTAGACTATAGGGCTATCGTAGCTCAGTGCTAGATGCTCCACTGCAGGTCGAATGTCAGGAGTGACGCTTAGTGGTCGTCCTTCTGCCTCGGGCCAACGATGCTTGCTCGTCTGCAAAATATGAGACGAATTTCTGCAACACCGTGTTTACTAAGGGTGTGCAGAGCGTGTCACTGATGGCAGAAACAGCCCTCAGTGATAGCTCCACTTATATATATATCTATATATCTATATATCTATATATATATATATATATATATATATATATATATATATATATATATATATATATATATATATCTAAGCGACGAACAATCTTCTATGTCCGTGGTCCACTGGAATCTCCACTCTAATTCCCATACATATACACATCATCATGGCTAAACTAAACACATGGAAAAGTAATTACCAATATACATATTCTCCGGTGCAGCCACTGGTCTGCAAGCATACACATAGGAGAAACAACAGTGGGGCTGTAGGGGATACTTCATGGTGGCGAAACTGGTCATGTGTCCGCCACGTGGTCAAGCAAAGTTTGACTAACATTCACAATTCTAAACATGGCAAATTTCAGAAATATAATACAGCAATATCTACTATCAATGAATCGCGATGAAATAAAAGATAGATCATTTACGTTTTTGACAATCAGGCTGTGGCTATACTAGGTTGAATTGACTTTTACCCGTCTCTGCTTTAGTCTTCTGCTAGCGATCTTTCAGAGCGTGGCTCCGTCTCGTGTGAGAGGTAGGCACAGAATGACTACCTAGTGTAGTGGTCAGCAAAACCCCGCGAAAGCTAGACTACAAGTGGCGCCTCTGGCGGGTGTCTCTGGCCCTATGTCAGCTGAATGGGGTCACTGCCTAACTGAGCCAGCGTTAGCGTACACATGCTTAGCACACAATTGACTTGCGTCGTCTGCTTGGCATCGACTTTAATTTAAAAAGGCTACAGCAGGCTGAACTATTAAAGGCGAGAAGTCTTAGTGCAGGGTCTAAATAGCCTTCTGTGACAGTTACCAGTAATAGCTATACCAAAAAGCATCCAAATTCGTTAAAACTTTTTAATATAGAGCCACACTTGTACATTTAGCAAAGAACTTACCCCAGCGACCTGAACATTTGAGATACAGCAAAGATGGCACGGTAGGCTGGCCACTATCTCTTATAATATTCATATCAAGCTAATCAAAATGATTTCAGTGGATCTTGTGATATGGTGAGCAACGGTCCGACCGACCGACTGACGGACGGGCAGAAATTTGGCCCGTTCTGATTCCCGACTGATTTAAAATATTTTCAGATACGTCTGGAAATACAACAAGAAGTTCGTTGTTGTTTTTCTAGTCGAGGTTGGACTTCATCTACAGTAAATGATGACGGATATTTTAATGTATTTCCATTATAACCCTTGTTTTGCAGAGATTTATGCGTGGGAAAAAAACGATGCAAAAGAGTTAAAAGTACCCGATTTACTTTAGAATATTGCAGGCTGTCAGTTATTCAACAATTGGGGTCCTATACCGGTATACCGAAGCGAGCAATTGGCGCACTGCGGTTTACCGGTTTTGTGTATCAACACTAATAAGGACGAACAGAACTACGTACTACTATCCCTAGGCCAGTGATGTTTTGTCTCTTTTCGTGTGCCACGTCGCAGTAGACATCCGCAGAGTGTCCCATCAGGACTGGAAACATCCATGGAAATTCTTCAGTGTTCCCGGGCCCGTAGATGAGCCTGGGATGGCCCAAACGATTCCTCCTGATGCTGAATATGTCCCTGTACATCTTCTGCATTGCCACCTCCGTCTCCATGTCTGCACCCATAGTTTCACCGAACAAATACAATATCGAAGGTAAGTATAAAGTATATAGGTTGTTAATTTTAAAATAGTGTGAAATGTTCTAAAAATATTTCCTTTTCGACTATCATTGATTGACTCTGTGACCCTGACCTTGAAGTGAGGTCATTTAATGCCCGATAATTGTCATACTAATGGCTATACAGCACCCTACCAAGTTTGGTTTGATAGATTAAATAGGCTCCGAGTAATTAGCCAAATTACATTTTGGCAAAGACGGGCGGTCGGACAGACGAACAGACTGTTATTTTAAATACACGTTTTGGACTGTTTAGTACTCATCTAACGCAGATTTGCAAAAATGATAAGAAAAAAATCATTTTTGGGTGAGTACACATAGACTGAAATTGCTGCACACATATGAGTGCTCAGTAGAAAACTTTAGTTCGACCAGCGAAACTTGGTTCGTAGTGATCCCTTTCGGTTCCGTTATGCAATTGAGAAATCCTTGCGAACTTTTCTTCGTGCCTGCTGTTCTGAAGCGGCGGGGCCTTTAGCTGCAGACGAAATGTTCGTCCTTATTCCGGGAGGTAAATGCCATCACAACTCTCTAATTTGCGAGGTTGTTTCGTCGAAATCGCAAGAGTCTTTAGATTTGGTTCATTACGGGCTAAAACAGACACTATTCCCAACGAAAGTTTAGTTGAAGTTTGGGATATAGCATAATTAGAGAGCTTTTATAGTCCCAACTTGTGTTCATTGCCAACGCTAGCCTACTAACTAGCCAGTTTAGGCCTACGAACCAAGTAGTATAGGGCTCATCTAAACCAAGGGTTGTTCGTGCACATTCATAAGAATACACCAGAAAAGCGATTTTACATCTTTACCATGCCCATAGGAGACACCTGAAACATAGACATAATGCAAAATTTATGTTGAAAATCTCAATCAGAACCACTAACTCCTCCGCCATTTTACATCTGAAAGCAAAAGCAGCCCAAAAAAGCACGCTTTTTTTTGGAGCATAGTACACTACGGAATCGACAACAACAAATGGTGAGAGAATACAGTAAAAGCATTTATTCAAACTTACGTTTACAGCAATTGACCCGATATGTGCAAAAAATACAAAAAACTTACAGGAGAATTACGATTCGTCAAAATGATGAAAATTCCGCATTTTCACTCATCGAGGTTTTCTGCGCAATGCAAATGAGGAGGTCATGACCTTCCAGTTAGCGCAAAAGTAATGACAAAGACTGGGGGTTTTCCTACGAAAAAGAACTACGAACCAAGTTTATGTGCTTCCTAAAGCTCCATAGTATGGGTTACGTTTTACCAAACTGAAAGGAAAAAAATTGGCATTAAAATAACTATGATTGTGAATAGTACTATATTGATTTTCATACTGAGATAACCGTGACCTTTGGCTCCATATAAATACTCAAATATAATCAAAATTAATAAAGTACGGCAGAAGTTATATTATGTCAAAACCAACAGTGACTTTGCAATGACCTTGAGCTTGGGATGACCTTGATCTTCACATGACCTTGATCTTCACATGACCTCTGAGATGTGGGATCAAATACGCCAATGTTGATGTATAATGTAGGCCAAAAATGGAATCATTCCACTAGTTTGACGGTTTTCATAAGGCCTGATATGACCTAGATCTCAAAGATCAGTGCAAAAACGCAACATATATCATTATATGAAATATCAATTTATGATCTCTACATGCAAATTAGACTGTATATATCTTATAATTTAGGGTAAAGGTCACTTCACAGTGGCCTTGGAGTGAGGTTGACCAAACTTGCATTGCTGATATATGTCACACATCAGTCTTTACCATGATAACATAAACTAGTGTTTGTCAATTACACAGGCATTCCATTAGACTATGTGATGCAACGTGTTTTAAAGTTGTGAAATACCCAAACGACCTTCACCTTCTGTTACACTCCGTTTGTTGTTGGTGTTTTTATCAGTAGTTGATTCAGCCCCAATGCTGAAGTACTGATGAGTGTAGCCCAGATTCGTTTATCCACGCAACCCGTTCAAAGAGCCACAAGGCACGGAGTCGTATAAAGTTTTCAAACTTTATTCAGCGTTCATCAACAACTGCATACAATCGCTTTTCCACTCTCAACTTTTTTACTTTCCAACTCACTATCAACAACACACCATAAAACAGTGCGGCACATAATATATAGCCTCTCTCTTCTCCCGAACACCCTGGATTAATAGAGTATGACGCAATTTAACCAATCGCTTCTAACTTCGTCATCACTGACTTACGTCATACATCTTTCTATACATTCCAAGAACGTTCTCAAACTTCGACATTTATCGGGAAGTTTCTATCGACAGTAAACACGCAAATCCAGAGAATTCTCCAATAATATCGACTAACAAAAATTATCAACGTTATACAAAGCTTCTTCTAACAACAACGCAAACTCAAATCAAAGGTAAATACACTCTATTATTGAATACTTTGCAAATCGAAACGATTAGATCTATCGTGCGCGTTTCAGACATACTATCCTTCGCGTTTCAACGTAACACCTTCAGAATTCAAGCACAAAGTTAAATTTGTAAACGATAAATATAATGTCCAAAACGTGTACCATAGCAAATCTTCTTCTCGCACATCCCATCTTTATTTTGGTTGGTTATCACCATGACCGTGCCGTTCGGGCAGTCTGCATCACATTCTGAAATTAGGAAATAAAATGACAGCAGACTGAAATAAAACGGAAATAAAACAGATTCAAGACAAAAAAAAGCGCAACAATCCTCTCTCTTGAAAAGTGTTCTCTCCAGCCTTAGAGAGAGAGAGAGAGAGAGAGAGAGAGAGAGAGAGAGAGAGAGAGAGAGAGAGAGAGAGAGAGAGAGAGAGATTTCAAGAATTTATTCAAATATAAGACCTATGCCCCTGATTGAAGGGGAGTATACAAAGGTACATATCAATGCAAATGTTCAACGTGATGTCAGAGAACAAACCAAAACAACATTTTCATTCCATTGCAGTTTCTCGCGCTTTGAATGCTTTATACAGGAATATGCATACTTTTCTAACGCACTCTTCATTACTCGACGCCATCAACACAGAAAAACGAGACATGTTGGGTGTTCTACAATATTTCTGCGGAATAAATTGGTTTCGTAGATCTTCAAAGAAAGAACAACGTAGCAAAAAATGAATTTCGTTTTCTACAAAATCTTTACACAATGTACATAACAAATTGCGAGGTTCATGATTCCTATATCTAAAGAAATGTACAAATAAATCAGAAATTCCAAAGCGAAATTTTGTTATGGTTTTATTGTTGACATAGCTGTGAAATATCGTTGTATTTGTGCACTATGTGTTATGTATTATTTTTACTCTTTATTACTAATTGTGTAATAATAATAATAATAATAATAATAATAATAATAATAATAATAATAATAATACAGTACATTTGTATCGCGCGGTACCTCGCAAAACGGTAAGGAAAGCGAGCTCGCCGCGCTTGACAACACACGTGCAATCACACGCACACACACACACACACACACACACACACACACACACACACACACACACACACACATACCGAACACGTATACACTTGTGTCAGTATATTAATCATCATAAAATAATAATAAAAACTGCTTCAAAATGCGAATCTCAACTTGACTTACAGTCTGAAGCTGTGCAAATCGAAACAGAATTAGATCTAGAAGCAACAGCAGCCATTTTATGCACGAAGGTTTCACGTATTCCTGCAAGCATTCGGATAGCTTCGCTCGACTCGGATAGCTTCGTTCGACTTCGGTGATTGCCTTTTTTGGCGAATGACTGGAACTAGTTTAGAAAAAACAAGTTCGCCACCCGGCTTTACACAAGTTGGTTGCATATTGTGGATTCTCGACAGCAAAGCGGTAAATATCACGCAGCCTTGCCTATGATAGATAGAAGAGAAACAACAGACGGCCTCTTTGACAAAACAAATGAGCCGTAACGGGAGACTAATAATAATATAAATATGTAATATTCTTACATTCAATTTTTGACATATTAACAATCTGCTCCACAACACTGTTGATACACGTTATAAATATTAGGTAACAATAACTTGAATAAGTATATCGTACCAGTTAATGTGCTTCATATTGGAAGTTCTGCGGGACTGTTATATTAGATCTTCTATTTATGTATTTACATATATCTGAAAATGCTTAGAAAAAGTTTGAATCAGAACGAGCCAAATGTTGATATATCGGTCCGTTGATCGCCATATTTCAAGAACCACTGAATGGATTTTGACCGAACTACTTACGAACATTAACTAGGTTAGCGGCCAGTCTCCCCGTGCCATCGATCTATGGAGTCACTTTGTTACTAAACACGTTTTATTCTAATTCTTAAATACACTGAATCGATTTTGATGATTTTCATAAATTTTGTCTTGCAGATAGTTCAAGGGGCGGTCAACCATGCCCCGTTTTCATTTTGCTTTTGTAGGATGAAATCGAGGCAGAACAGACCCACGAAAATTAGCACTTTTTGAAAATGCTTTTATTTCAGCTATGTAAGTGATTGTCTGGAAATACATTTGAATGGCTTACCCTCTGTTTTCAGGTATGCAATTATTTTGATATATATTGACCTGCGTAGATCTATACTGCATGTTACAAATAGGCCTATATCACCACCTTCTCAACCCACTGCGGTCTCTATCAGTATAAAAGGCTCATCTTTGGCTTGAACTCTGCTGCAGAAATCTTTCAGCATACTAATCAAGAACTACTTAGCGACATTCCTGGGTCTAGGAATGTTTCCGATGATGTCATTTGCTTTGGAAAGGACCAGGCTGATCATGATCGTGCACTTCATGCCACCCTTTCTCAGCTGCATACTTCTGGTCTCACCGTCAACGCTGAAAAGTGTGAATTTAACAAATCTGAGATAGAGTTCTTTGGTTCCATTTTCTCATCAGAAGGGCTTCGCCCAGATCCAAAGAAGGTTCAAGCCATCCGCGATGCTTCCAAACCACAAAACCCTTCAGAGATCCGCTCTTTTCTGGGCATGGCTCAATACAGTGCTCGGTTCATCAGCAATTTTGCGACTTTGAACCGCTTCGAGCACTTACCAAACAAGACATTCAGTGGTCTTGGGGTGAGAAAGAGGATGCAGCGTTCCAGGCTGTCAAAGATGCACTTTCTGAGAAGACAACGCTGGCATATTTTGACCCGAAGAAACACACATCAATTCATGTTGATGCCAGTCCTGTTGGCGTTGCAGGCATACTCTCTCAAGATGGATGTCCTATCGCTTATGCCAGCAGGTCACTCTCTGATGTTGAACAACGTTAATCGCAAACTGAACGCGAAGCGTTAGCAGTTGTCTGGGCATGTGAACACTTTCATGTGTATGTCATGGGTTCTGACTTCACAGTGGTCACCGACCACAAACCGTTGATCGGTATTTGGGACAAAGTGAACCCACCAACACGCATTGCGCGCTGGGCGTTACGCCTTACACCATACACACTCAAACTGGAATATAAAGCTGGGAAAGATAATCCTGCCGACTACATGTCTCGCCACCCAGTTACACACACAGATGGACAAAGCAGACATGAACAGATTGCAGAAGAATATATCAATTTTTTCATTGACTCCGATACACCATCCGCAATCACTCTTGCAGATATTCAATCAGCAACCGAGCATGATCCCACTCTGCAAACCGTAATCAAACTCGTCAACTCTGGCCGATGGCACTCGGTATCAGAAAGCGCGCTGGAGAATGCAAGTCTTTCCGCTTTACACTCGTTCAGAAATGTTAAAGATGAACTCTGTGTCAACGCAGAGCAAAACATAATTTTGAAAGGGACACAGCTTGTCATACCTGCTAAACTGCAGAAACAAGTAATCAAGCATGCACATGAAGGACACCAAGGTGTCTCCAAAACCAAATCCTTCATCCGAAGTAAAGTCTGGTTTCCAGGCATGGACAAAGCTGTTGAAGAAGAAGTGGAAAAATGAATACCGTGCCAAGCCAACACAAACCGGTGCATAAAAGAACCCCTGAACATGTCCGAACTCCCTAAAGGGCCCTGGCAAAACCTATCCGTTGACTTTTGTGGGCCGTTACCATCTGGTGACTATTTGCTGGTCATCATTGATGAGTTTTCAAAATATCCGGTTGTTGAAATGGTTCGTAGTACCTCTGCCGAATGCATCATTCCAGTGGTTGACAGAGTTTTTGCAACTTTCAGATACCCCGAGATGATCAAAACTGACAATGGACCACCTTTTCAAAGTGTTCAGTGGAAACAGTTCATGAAAACATCCGGTGTCACACACCGCAAAATCACACCATGCTGGCCACAAGCCAATGCACAAGCTGAATCTTTCAACAAGCCACTCATGAAGGCGATCCGAGCCGCCCAAATTGAACACAAAAACTGGCGTAGGGAGCTTACTGCATTCCTCCGTTCTTATCGGTGCACTCCGCATACCTCTACTCTGTTTACGCCGTTCAAACTCATGTTTGACAGGGATCCGAAAAATAAACTTCCAGAAGTAAGCAACAATAAAACTCACACAGTGTTTCCCAAACATGAAAATGATTACACCTGTCTAAGACACCAGGATGCGCAGGCAACGACAAAAATGAAAGAATATGCTGACAACAAACATCATGCTTGTCGCTCAAACATACAACCTGGTGACTATGTGCTTGTCAAACAACCGAAAGAAAATAAACTTTCTTCAGCCTACAACCCCTCACCCATGATTGTTACACAGTCAAACCATTCCATGATAACAGCACAATCTCTTGGGGGTGGTTTCAAACAAGTTACACGGAACAGTTCCCGCTTTCACAAACTGAGAACCACTCCACTGGTGCAGGACACTCCATTTGACCCTGACCTTGACCGTCATCTCCATACTTCCCCTCCTGCACCATACAAACCTGACACACCACCACATATCCCCATCAGGCAAACCCCACAAAATTCAGCTCCAAAACATCACAACTCAGCAACATCTCTGTCTCCACATTGCAGAATGGCCCTCATTCCACAACTAAGTGCTCGGAAACCCCTGGTTTCAGAAAGTCGCACTCCTTCAGACACTCACAAGCCTCAGCTAATCAACCTTCCTGACACCCAAAACCCACTCCTCATCATTCAGACCCACCCCAAAGATCCTCTCGCACGCATAAACCTCCTGCACACCTCAAAGATTATGTGCAATTCTGATGATGACATTACTTTTGTTTTTAGTCATTATGATTGATGACAGGATGCTATTTTATTATCTGAGTGATGCTTCCATTTAATTTTTACACAATAACTACACTTTTGCGGGCTGTTGGTAGTTCTTTATTGTAATATTTAGGCTCAAAAGGCCTAAAATGTTAACAATACTATTGGGTGTTATATGTGTATTAAATGTATTTGCAGCAAGTGAATCCTTACTCCTGTGAATTTGACTTGTATCTAAAGACTTTTATACATTTTAAATGTTTAAAAAAAATCTCCAGCCTTATCCAGCACTGGAAGTATCAATTATACTTTTCATGAACAGTATGTTGTGATTATGGACTGTACTGCATTTGTGCATCATCCTCTGATCATGGACTGTGAAGAACTCAAATGTGACTCTGGATTGCTGATATGGTGATAAACTTTCAAGCCTGGTGCGCTTGTGCTTCAGAACTAACATTTCCTGTGGAATTTCATACCACCCTGTAGTGTCCTTATTTTGGTGTGAGAGAGAGAACGAGAATTTTGAGAGTGACTGGTCCAAAGTGAATGGCTCAAGTTACATGTAAAAGGTTTAATAATTATTTTAATTTGCTAAAAGCCACATGTATCTAGTATTGTTTTGTGTACAGTTCAAGAACTGTGTGGAATAGTATTTGTATACTCAGATTAACACATGCTTCTGAACCAGTTCATTTTGACTATCAATTTTAAACTTTCCTTTGTTTTAAAGTTCTTGTTAAATATAGTGTTAAAGTTTAATTTCATGGTTGGTCAGGTTGCGCTTTGTCAGTTTAGTTTATGATTTTTAAACTATAGTTGGGGAGGGATGTAATAATGTGCCTATGGCACTGTTGTGTGCCTATGCCACTGTGTTGGCCTTGTTCTTATTTGGGTTGTTTTTGATTGGTATACCGGATGTATGCTTTTGGGAATAAAAGCAGAGACCAGCCAAATTATCCAAAGTGTGGCCGCGTTCATTAATTGCCTGTCCGCAGATATAATATATATACACACACGCATTACAACACTATTGAAAAAGTAAGAACGTAGGTAAAAGTGACATGACCTTCCCCACCCCGGGGTAGCTTGTGTCATTCCATGGGGCACCTTGTGCCAATAATCAATAAATTGTGCAGAATACGGATGGTTAATGAAAAAACAGCTCATTGCATGAAAGTGCATGTGTTAAACACACCAATGATGACGTTAATGGCTATTTTTGTACATTCTTATAACCTATCCTATCTTATCCCGTAACTCGGATGTCGTAAAGGCACCACAGATGATCGTTTAACCAGCGTACTCCATCTTTCCCTGTTCTCAGCAACCTTGATGGTTTCGCTCAGTGTCAAACCAGTCCATTCTCTAATGTTGTCCGCCCACCTCTTTTTGGTCTCCCTCTTTTTCTACCTCCTTGCACTGTGCCTTGAAGGATGGTCTTTGCAAGACCTGATGATCTGGTGACGTGGCCATACCATCGGAGTTTCCGTTTTTTCACCACTGTGAGCAGGTCATCATGTTGTCCAATGGCTTGTGTGATGGTCTGTCGGACTTCGTCGTTGGTGATGTGCTGGGTATAGGAAGTCTTCTGTAGCACCTCATCTCCATGCATTGTATTCTTCGTTGTAGATATGCAGTGAGGGTCCATGTTTCCCAAGCGTTTAGGAAGATGGAGATGACAAGGGAGCGCAGCAGTCTTACCTTGGAATGTAGACTGATGGTCCCGTCTTTCCAAATTGGCTTCAACCTCGGCAGGGCAGCAGTTGTTTGTGCGATCCTGGAGAGGACTTCCTGTCGGGACCCATTGTCTGATACAATGGCTCCTAAATATTTGAAGTTATGCACTGTGTTGAGGGATTGGTCTTGGACTTTGATGATGTCCGTGTTGATGCCATTGGTGTTGTTGGTCATCATTTTTATAACCATTCTTTTATTTTCTACTTCAAAATGTTTTTATTCAGACAAAGGTTACATAGTGTTATGTTGCATCAGAAAGTAAATTTTTAGCACACATGTAGTATTGAAAAAAATGTGTTTCAAACATTGGCAGAACATGCAACATACAGTAAACTTGAAGATAAATAAAATAAAGTATTGAACCGATTATACAAAAACATATGCGAACAGTTCCAAGCATGATGCACATTCCTTCTTAGTCTTATGTTCAATTGTACACTCTGTTCATGTTCCATGGTCTATCTCTTCTATAAATTGTTTGTAAGCTGCCCATTTTTGTGTGAACTTGTCATAATTCATGTTAATCTGAAAAACATCTTTATCTACTTTAAATGTTTGAATAATAACTCTTAAAATACTGGCAATAATATTTTGGTTTTGTTTATTCTGTATTTGTATATAAAATTTTTTGCAAGCAATAAAATATGTGAAAAACCTTCATCAACCTTCGTTTTGCCATCCTGTCCAAAAAGTACTAAGATCGGATTCAGTGCAAGTCTGTCACAATTACAACATTTGTCCTTCAGAATTCTTACAAAGTCATTCCAAAACATTTGGGCATGCAGCAGTTCCACAAATAATGAACTGCTGAATCTTTTTCTTCATTACAAAAATATCACAAATTGTTTGGTATCACTCCCATCTGTTTCAAAACAGAGTTAGTTACAATAATTCGATAGTTAATTTTCATCTGAAACCACTTCAGTTTTACTTCTTTAATTTGCTTTGTTGCCATGAATACCTTCGACCATTCAATATCAGTTCCCAAAATTTTCTCCCAATTTTTAGAGGCATTAGACTGCAATGGTTTAATAATAATAATAATAATAACTGTTTATTTATATACCACAACATTACATATAATAAAACACGCACTCGCTGTGGTTGACAACTTCACAAATTACAAATTGTTAGCAAATAATAGATTAACATACATATCAAACATATACATTTTTTAAACAGGTTAAATACTAATATAGCTATAAAATCTCATTTTAAAAATCTCATTTAAAAAAAAAAAAAAGATATATATATATATATAAAATAGCATAATATACAGAACAATCGGACAAACAACAGCTCACAAAAATCTTATCAATTAAAATCAGCATAGGATCAACATACAAAATAATACATCGAACAGCTACTCCGTCGCCAGCGCCAACAATCAACCGTCCAGACGCAACATTAGTTATCACAGCACACACAAAGACACACACACGCTCCCACACACACAGCACGCACACACAGACCTACTACCGTCTGACAAGTCATATCTCAGCTGACGCAAGGGATTTCTACATAATTATTTATAGTATTGTTTAAACAGGTGTGTTTTTAATGCACGTTTAAAGGCAGGTAGACTGGGTGCATGTCTAAGAGCATATGCCCATATGCTCTTGTGTTGTATTGTATTGGCTGCGTGAAGCTGTCTTCTGATGGTGTTTGCTGTAGCGGACCCCATCCTCAGACCCCATCCTAAGAGCATATACCCCATCCTCAGACCCCATCCTAAGAGCATATACCCAAAAGTATTTCATAAAAATATACTACTCAAATAATTGAAGGGCCACTCTGATATTTCATTTAGTTTAATTATTTTTTGCTGCTATTAATAATATCACTTATATTGCTTATTTCAAAACTTATCCTGTACAGTAACATTCAAGACAATCTTATTCTGACAAGTAATCACATGTGTGAGTTTTGAACTTTCTGCACTGAGGTGAAAAACAAACCCAATTTTTACCCACAAAATGACCCTAATTTACTGTTGTCTTGCTAATAAAGCAAAATTTTCAACATTAAAAAGTGATTTGCACGCGAAAGGCTTGGATTTTCTGAGCTCAGTTAAAAAATCGGCGCTTTTTTCTGGGTATAAATGGCAGCGCTTTTGCTGCTTTTCTAACCATGCCCCCAAGGCGACGATTGACTGATGCGGATAGAGGCAGAGCTATTGCATGGCTTCAGGAAGGGGTGGGGTTGAGAGAAGTTGGCAGGCGGCTGGGAGTGTCCCACTCCCTTGTCCAAAGGCTGCGGGAGCGCTTTAACAACACTGGAAGCGTCCAGGAACCAAGAAGGTCCGGACGCCCCCGCGTGACCACTGCAAGACAAGACCATTTCATCACCCTGTCAGCTCTGAGGATGGGGTCCGCTACAGCAAACACCATCAGAAGACAGCTTCACGCAGCCAATACAATACAACACAAGATTATTGCTTTAGGTCCAGCGGACTCTTCCGAGCCAAATCAGGACCAGAGAGGCGTTATCTTAAAATATTATAAAATGTTTCACTTCTTAGAAAACAAGCCTATTACACTTAAATACTCAAACAAACTTTCACTTGACACCTCTTTAGAAGTCTTTTTTAAAACTGATGTATTAAAAATATGTTCTCTTTCTTCAATCAAATCACTAAATTCAGTCCAATCAATAAAATCCAAACTGAACAAAACATGTCGATATGATTTATATGCGATAAAACAAACCAACATCATGTAAAAATTGAAACAGATGTTGACCATTACATACTTTAAAAATCTCTTTGAAAGGTATTGAACCAAAATATGTTTCTCTTTCCTCTATCAGATCAGCACACTCAGACATGAAATGGCGAACGGAAAAAAAGATTGATTACATGCAAAGCACCATGGTGGTTCTTCTCCTTTTAAAAGGAAACTGTGGGTGACATAATTATGTCCAATATGAAGGCGAGATAACACTGTTTCTTCTTTGCGAGTGGATGCAAAGTTAGGTAAAGAACCGGACAAATCGGGAAGAATTTGAAATAATTTGTTGTTGATATGGTTAGACCAGTCAGTCTGCCACAGCCGTTTACAATAAGATCCAGTCATACAACGTAGGTCAGAGTAGGGCACAAACTGGAAAATCTCTGAAGGGAAATCGAGATGCAGAGCATCTTTAGCCGCCCTGTCTACTGCAATGTTGCCGCGGATGCCCATGTGACCAGGGACCCACATAAAAACTATCTTTTTACCCTCAGAAACAAGTTGTGTATGGAGATCATGGATCTCTGCCAGAAAAGGGTGTGATATCTTTCTCGTGGAAAGAGCCTGAAGTGCTGACAATGAATCGGACATGATTAAAAACGAGGTTCTTTTGGATTGATAAACTTGTTTCAGAGCGAGATGAATTGCCTTGAGCTCAGCTGTATAAACAGAACAAAAATCAGGTAAACGCTGTTGCAAAGGCTTGTCTAAGTGTCTCCTGGAGACCGACGCAGCAGCAACTGAATCTCCTTTCTTTGACCCGTCTGTAAAATGTTTTTCATATCTTGGGTATAAGGCACATTGTTCTAAATAAAGTTGGTTATATACGGTTTCAGATGTATTGTTCTTGAGGAAAGCAGACAACTGCCAATTAATGTTTGGGATACATAATTTCCATGGAGGAACTTCAGTCCGAAGTTCATCGTCGTTGATGGAAGCAACATCGATGCCTGCTTTTTCCAAATGAGCTTGCATTCTGATGCCAAACGGAGGAATTGTGTTTGGTTTGGTTTCAAATTTCTGAAAAAAATCTGGGTTGAAAACACAGTCATAAGCGGGGTTCATGGGATCAGTTTTTAATTTTAAATAGTAATTCAGTGACAATTTTGTACATCTCAGCTCCAGCGGGGGTTTGTTAGCTTCCACGTAAAGGCTTTCACAAAGGAGGTGCGAAAAGCACCCAAAGCAATGCGTAATGCCTGATGAGCAACTGGATCTAACATTTTAAGATAAGATTTTCTAGCAGAACCATAAACAATGCAACCATAATCTAACTTGGATCTAATTAAAGAACGATATAACAGCAAGAAAGTTTTCTTGTCAGCTCCCCAGTCTGTACCACTGATAATCTTGAGCAAGTTGCAGGCCTGTTGACATTTAGTTTTCAAATTTTTCAGATGAGGAATGAAGGATAGCCTTTGATCAAAAATAACACCCAAAAATTTGACTTGTTGGACCGCCTTTATTGGAGTTTTATTGAGGGTAATATTAGGATCTTGAATAATTCCGCGGTGCTTGGAAAAGTGAATACATTCAGTTTTTGCTTCAGAAAATTTAAAACCATTTTGTAAAACCCAGTCTTCAACGACCTTGACACATAACTGTAGCTGACGTTCTGCAGATGTCAAGGTTTTACCTTTGGCTACTAACGCAAAATCGTCAACAAACAAAGAATTGTCAATACCCAGTTTGACGGAACGAACAATACTATTTATTTTAATGTTAAACAGCAAGGGAGACAAGATGCTACCATGAGGCACTCCCATCTCCTGTTCCCTCGTATCTGACAAAGATCCCCCAACCTTTACCTGAAAAATTCTGTCCTTTAGAAAATTGGATACAAACAGAGGTAAATGTCCCTTCAAACCCATTTCTTGTAAATCTGAAAGAATGCCATATTTCCATGTGGTATCATAGGCTTTTTCCAAATCAAACATGATGGCAATGACATGTTCACCCTGGACGAACGCTACGGATAAAAGTTTCCAGTCACACCAGGTGGTCAACAGTACTTCGACCACTTCGAAAGCCACACTGAGTGTTGGATAAGATATTATTTGTTTCCAGATACCACAGTAAACGGGAATAAACCATTCTTTCCAGCGTCTGGCATAAGCAAGACGTTAAAGCTATTGGTCTATAGTTTGTGGGATTAGCATGGTCTTTGCCAGGTTTAGGAATGGGTACAATAATGGCCTTTCTCCAAGAGGAAGGAAAGGTGCCAGTGATCCAAATCTGATTGAAGATGTCCAGCAATTGAGACCGTGAGTACCTTGTTAAATGTCTGAGAAATTGATAATGTACATCATCCGGTCCAACTGCTGAATCTACACTTTCGTTAATTGCATCGTCAAGCTCGACTAATGAGAACGAAATGTTGTAGTCTTCAGAATTATCAGAGGTAAAATTTAACCGTTGTTTTTCTTTACGTGTTTTAATTGTTTGAAAAGGGAGAGAATAATTTTCAGAGGAAGAATTTGCAGCAAAAGAAGAGGCCAAAAGATCAGCTACTAGTTTTTTTTTTTATCTCCGATTACGTCCCCCTGCACAGTAAGGCATGGGTTCACCTGTTTGTTACTTTTATTTTTGAGTTTGCAGACCACTTTCCAAACCTTTGACAGCTTCGCTTTCGAATTTAGCGTGGAGCAGAAACCTCTCCACGATTGTCTTCTCTTAAGTTTGAAGAGCTGTCGGCATTGCGCTCGCAAACGTTGGTGGTTCTGTTTATTTTCAGAGTTTGGGTGCAGATACATCGTTCTTAAAGCTTTTTTACGTGCTTGCTGAAGTTTTTTACATTCATCATCAAACCAGGGTTTTTTTTTATTGTACACGGTTTTGATGAAGTTTGCGGGATGGACTCCTTAGCACTGTTTATAACTATGTCAGTGTAGAGCTGTATTGGATCTATGGCGTTCGAAAATTCCTGTTTCTTAGCACGTAACTGAACCTGAGACAGGTTAGAAAACAGACTCCAGTTAGCTTGTTTCAGTTTCCAACTGCCATGAGTTTGCTCAAGGTTGTCTGAATCATGCTTTAATAAAACCGGAAAATGGTCGCTGCCATGGAGATCTTCTAAAACTATCCATTTAAAATCCAAAAGTACGGAGGGATCACAGATCGATATATCAATCTGGGACAAAGAAGCGGTTCTTGAACAGGAAAAAGTTGGAGCACCCTCGTTCAAAGTTACTAGGTTCAACGAGTCTAAAATGACTTCAATTATTTTCCCCTGAGAATCGGTACGATCGCTACCCCACAGGGGAGAGCGTCCATTAAAATCTCCCAACAACAAAAAAGGGGCAGGTAACTGTTGGATCAAATTCTCAAGTTCATTTTTATTCACATTTATTGATGGGGTCAAATATATAGAACAAACTGTGAGGGATTTAAAAAGAGATACTCTGGCTGCAACTGATGGTAAACTTGTATTAAGTGAAACTGGGTTAAATGGGACGTTTCTATGAATAAAAAGTGAAACGCCTCTAGAAGATGTACAATGTAGAGACGAATAACCAGTAATATCTATAAGATGTTTCTCTGACAGGAGAGTTTCCTGAATGGCTAACACCTCAGGTTGATGCTCCGTCAGCAGACAACAGAACTCCTCATAATTTGCCCTTATCCCTCGGATATTCCATTGTAAAATGGCCATAAAAATGAAGTAAAAGAATGCTAAAATTTTCATCTCTAAGCACAATTATGTCTCTTTATCTTTCGGACCCTCGTCCATCTCTTCATGGTCCATCAACCCCCCGAAACGGTTCTCTGTTTCGAGAGGCTGATGGTGCTTGGAAGAAAGGGGTCCGGGCCTTTGATTTTTTGTCAAAGCCCCGGAACCCGAACTGCCAGCCGACTTCGTCCCCTTCTCCCCAGCAACGGACTTTATAGCTTCCCTCTCCCCCTCACCCCTTCCAACGTTTCCCTCTCCTCCTCTGACGCTCTTCTGCTGAGCAACTAGAATCTTAGCCGCCTCAGCAACTACCCGGTCGCTAAAGCCGGTCGTTTCTGGTGCGGCGGCCTGAGGCCTAGCCTCCTTTGCAGCAGGTGTGACGGCTTTAGACACGGCCGTCTGCGTGTTGTGGGTGACGGTTGGGGACGTGCCCGTCGGCACGTTCTCCAGTGTGGGGCTGGAGAACCCCCCTTTTGAGCAAACAACGTGAGCATTTTTTCTAGAGCATCCATCCGTCTGCACAACGTTTCCAAGATCTGTGTCATTTTATTCATGGCAGTGTCCATTGTCGGGTGAGCGCTAGGTTCCACATGAGATGTGGAACCTGCCACAGACGCAAAGGACCTCTCTTTAAGAACCAGCCTACTTTCAAGTACTTTTTTTCTTGCGTCTCCGAAGGAGCAACTTTCAGTGGCCTGCACCTTTTGGATTTCCAGCTCCAGCTGCCACTGAGGACAATCTTTGGAGCTGGAAGAATGATTACCGGCGCAATTCACGCAGCAAATCGGATTTTTGCATTCATTTTCATGTTTGTCTTTTCCACAATCACGACATATTTCTTTGCTTTTGCAGGTTTTGCTACCGTGACCAAACCTTTGGCAACGGTAACATCGCAACGGTGACGGTACGAACGGCTTCACCTTCACCCTAAGGTACCCCACCTTGAGTGACTCCGGCAACTTGGCCATAGCGAAGGTCACAAAAAGTGTGTTGGTGGGGATACGTTGGGGTCCTTTGGTGACGAAGACCCGCTGTACTGCTGTGACCCCCTGGCTGGAGAGCTCATCACGGATTTCCAATTCCGACATGTCGATCAAATCCTGACATCGGATGACTCCCTTGGAGGAATTCAACCGTCCATGCACAGAAACTTTGATTTGTCAGTCAACAAAGACGGTCAAATCCCTCTTTAGAAGACAATCCGATGCCCTTTTGGTTGAGCACTCCACCAGGTAGGCCCCAGATCTCAGTTTTTTCACATCTTTGAACCCGATTGTGCAGACGGATTGGAAACCCTTCTGGATGGCGAACGGAGACAGGCTTGCCTAGTGGCATAGCCGGATCCGCCCCCTCTACAACCAAAAAACGAGGCCAGGCCCCATCCACCCCAGATGCACAAGCTTTGTGTCTCGTCTCCATGTCACTGTCCGTGTCCGTGTCCAGTCCGTCGTCATGCAGTCGTTTTTTTTTTTTGGATGCCATGTTAATTATTTGTTAATTCATCCCCCCCTGCTCCCCACCCACCACGGAGTCCAACAAGGGGATGCGTCCAAGCGGAAAATCCAGCAATGGAGCGCACCAGGGCTACAGGGAGGATATACACCCAGACAATCCCGCACTGCCACTACGGTTTTGTTCAAGTTTGACCCATGAGCCGCAGCCTTCTAGCAGAGCTAGGGCAATACACGACCAGCCGCTTGACTGACGCGGGCCACGCCAGCCTCCCGTCTAGGAGAAGTCCGGGCCAAAGAGGTGTGTTAGTGTGAGGGACCGCAGTCCCTCAGTGACCTCAACCTCCAGGATCCCATTCTCCCCCGACACGGGTTGCCCTGCACGGCAAACGCAGGGGGCCAAGAGAAGGCCACAGAGAAAAAGGAGGGTAGAAAAAGAAGAAATGATGGGGAAAAAGAAGACAGGAAAAGTCCGTTAAGGCAGAAGAGAGGAAGTCAAAACTGCACAGTTTAGTGGGAGAATTTATGTGTGAAAAGAATATAGATGAAATGACCAATAAGACAGAAACAAGACAAAAGAGAAGAAAAAGGGATAGGCATCTTTGTCACCCAGCCAGAGAGAGGCATGGGGTCCACCCCCGTCGCGCGGAGCCGAGCCCGTGGGGGCTTCACGCAGCCAGCAATGTTAACGTCAGCGACCAGACAATTCGCAACCGTCTACACGAGGCAAACCTGCGATCAAGATGACCAGCAGTACGGCCTTTGCTCACCCCAGCTCACCGTGCAGCGCGTTTGGCCTGGGCTCGGCGTCATTTGGTGTGGACTAGGCAACATTGGTCAAGGGTGCTCTTTACAGACGAGTCTCGGTTCTCCTTGTCTTTCAACGACCGTCGAGTGAATGTTTGGAGGCGTCCACTGGAGCGTTTTGCTGATGCGACGGTGCGCGAGCATGACCGCTTTGGTGGTGGATCTGTCATGATGTGGGGTGGCTTCGCTTTAAACTTCAGAACACCCCTGCTCCAAATTTATGGCAACTTAAACGGTATTGGCTACAGGGATGACGTCCTACAACTTAGGGTTCTCCCAGCTCTGCGGGCCATTGGGGAAGGTGCCATACTACAGGACGATAATGCCAGACCCCACCGAGCGCTTATCGTCAATGACTTCCTGCAGCAACAGCACGTTATAAGGATGGATTGGCCGGCTCGATCACCCGATTTGAACCCCATAGAACATCTGTGGGATGTCTTGGGTCGACAGACACGGGCAAACCTCCCTCCAGGAGCTAACCTTGAAGTTCTGGCCCAAGTTCTCCAGCAAGAGTGGTTACCCATCCCAGGAAACATCCTCCATAACCTGATACGGTCCAGGAGACAACGATGCCAAGACTGCATTGATGCAAACGGTGGCCACACCCGATACTGCCTCTATAGATGTTTGGTTTCTAAAGTTTTGATTTTGTAAATGAGGGGTATGTCCAGTTAAATTGAATTTACTCGAATTTTAAGCGACTGATGTCTAAAATCTTTTTTGTTATTGATGCAGAAATGATTGCAATAAAATATGATGAACTAATAAATTGAATTCGTGTTTCTGATTTAAAGAGAGACCCATATGTCCAAGTGGCCTTTGTATTATTTTGAGTAGTATATTTTGCTCCTCTTGGAGCTTTAATAATGTGCAATAGGCATGTAGATGAGGTGCTACAGAAGACTTCTGGGCATTTTCTATACCCAACACATCACCAACGACGAAGTCCGACAGACCATCCACAAGCCATTGGACAGCACGATGACCTGCTCACAGTGGTGAAGAAACAGAAACTCCGATGGTATGGTCACGTCACCAGATCATCAGGTCTTGCAAAGACCATTCTGCAAGGCACAGTGCAAGGAGGTAGAAGAAGAGGGAGACCGAAAAAGAGGTGGGAGGACAACATTAGAGAATGGACTGGTTTGACACTGAGCAAAGCCATCAGGGCTGCTGAGGACAGAGAAAGATGGAGTATGCTGGTTAAACGATCATCTGTGGTGCCCCTACGACCTCCGGGTTACGGGACAGGATAGGATAGTGAATTAAATCATACAAAAGTCGTAAATTGTCTCCTATGTACATACCAGCCACAAAACCTGGTTTGATCTTCATTAATAAGTTTCGGTAGCATTGTTTTTATTCTATTTGCTATACAAGAGCCTATCTTATAAATAACATTTAATAATGAGATGGGACGCCATGTTTAAGGAATCCCCGAGGTTTATCTGCTTTTGGAAGGCAAATTATAATACCTTCTCTCTGTGGTATAGACATTTCATTATTTACAAACCATTCGTTCAGAGAGCGTACTGCAAATCCACCTAGTTGTTTCCAGAAAAAATTTAAAAAGTCAACAATCATTCCATCTGTCTCTGGACTTTTACCACTACACAAACTTTTTAAAGCATAGCTGGCTTCTTGAAGAGTTTTTAATCCTTCCAATGAAGTTGCTTCCTCGACTGATAACTTGAGAAGAGACGTATGTGTTTCTAAATATGTATCTATTACTTGTTTTTCTGAATATAAATTTTGATAAAATTCTTTTGTTTCTTTTAACATATCATCAGTGTTTTCTAAATATTGTCCATGTTTGGAGACTAGTTTAAACATTTGTTTACTTACAAAATGCCTTTTTTCTAAATTGCAAAAATACTTTAATTTTTCTCCTTCGGATGCTCAGCGAGCTTTGCTGTGAATCATTATTCCTTCTATTTTCTTACTCCTTAATTCTACAAGACTATTTATTTTTACCTGCAATTCTAGTTGATCATATTCAGATTTATGTAATTTATTGTCTATTGTTTGTATTTATTGTTCAAGTTGTTTTTCTAAATGCACTTCTGTACGTTTCTTTTTTAAAACTATATTCCATTGTTTTACTTCTAATTTACATTATAAGAGTGTCCAAAAATAACTGGTTTGAAATTGTTAATTCAAGACAATCTACTGAAATATTAGCAATTTGTTCTCGATCGTATACCAACACAGCTTACTGTTCCTTAACTTTAGTAATAATATCATTAATTTCACTTACATAATTTTTGTCCCATAAAAGTGATGAATTAAATTTCCAAAAATCCTAAATTTCTCATCTTTTTTAAACTCAAGTGTTATTGAAACAAGTGAATGATCAATTCTGTACCCTACCAAAATATCTGCATCTTTTATATAGGACAATAGGTTCTCAGAGACTAATGTAAGAAAAAGTCGAGCCTGGCTTGTTGGGGTGGTGTTGGTCGTCTCCAACTGTATACTAATACTTCTGGGTTGTTTCCCGCCATACATCAACCAGTTCCAGCTCGTCCATTATTTCAATAACGTTTTCTTGCGCTTTAGCATTATTAATGTGTTTATAATTTTGATAATCTAAAGTTGGGTTAAGTACCAAGTTCCAGTCTCTTCCAATTATAATTTCAGTATAGCTTAACTGTTGAATTTGGTTTTGTAAATCTACATAAAACTGAGGATTATCAGTATTTGGTCCATATAAATTAACCTTTACATTACACTACATTACATGGTTATTGCTTTAGGTCCAGCGAACTCTTCCAAGAAAAATCAGGGCCAGAGAAGTGAAAGAAGACTCATGCCCGATCCGCATAAAAGATCTGCCGAAACAACCCTATTGGTAAAACTGAAGGCAATCTACCAGCCGGTCACTTTACAATAAAGACATCCCACGCAGAGGACGCTGAGGCTATACTCTAATTTATCGAACCCCCGTTTACAAAAACAAAATAGAATACAAACATCATTATACAATATCAACAAAACACATACATAAAAAATGCCTACATTGCTAAATAATAACATCATAGGAAGCCTCAGTGACCATTTGTCAGAAAGCATCCAATATTCCCAAGCTGATCCAATAGACCTCACACACAAATGAGGAGTTTTGTCCCGGAAGAGTTTTCAAGAAAAAAGGTAGGTGACTGGTCTAGCGAAGAAGAAGATAGTATAATAGATTGATAGAACAGAAAAGGCCAATCAAAGGATGTATCTAGTAAGAAAGTTGAAAAATTTTGTGGTCATTGTACATATCTTAGAAATAGTTTACAGATCTCTAGTAGAAAGTATTCTATGCTTTAACATTGTTACCTGGTTCGGAAATCTTGGCGTTAGAAACAGGAACAGACTCAACCGCATTGTAAACCTAGCTAGCAGAGTGATAGGAAAGACACAAAAGCCAATAACAGAAATATATAAAGATTTTGTAAAAAGTAAAACTATGTCTGATAACAGTCATCCCATGTGTGGATCATTTGAACTGTTGCCCTCATGTCGTAGGTTTAGAACCCCGGCCTGGAAAAGAAACTTGTATGGCCACTCTTATGTACCAAGTGCAATCCGCATCTTAAATTTAAGCAAACTGTAGTTAGGCTACCTACATTTTTCTTCTGTGTACTGTGATGATGTAATGTAATATGATGGGAGTTGTGCAATGATGTAAACTATGCGTATGATTGTCTTAATTAATGTTTTATATAACAACGACGAAGTCCGACAGACCATCACACAAGCCATTGGACAACACGATGACCTGCTTACAGTGTTGAAGAAACGGAAACTCCGATGGTATGGTCATGTCACCAGATCATCAGGCCTTGCAAAGACTATTCTGCAAGGCACAGTGCAAGGAGCTAGAAGAAGAGGGAGACCGAAAAAGAGGTGGGAGGACAACATTCGAGAATGGACTGGTTTGACACTGAGCGAAGCCATCAGGGCTGCTGATGACAGAGAAAGATGGAGTATGCTGGTTTAACGATCATCTGTGGTGCCCCTACGACCTCCGGGTTACGGGACAGGATAGGATAGGATAGGAACTGTTAATATTTCTTTTAGTTTTTAATCTTTCCGTCTTAGTCTTTGTGCTACTAAAGACAAATTTCAATATTATTGTATTTTAACTATGGACAATAAAGATTCGTATTCGTAGGAATGAGAAAGAACAAAGGAGAAAGACAGTGACAGTGGGAATTTAAAGCACTAAATTTCCAGAAAGTGGGGATACTATTTATACTGAAACCCCCGGCACCCCTACGTGGTTTCCTTGAATGTCTTTAATAGTTTGTTTTAACTTAAAATCAAAATTATTGTTAAATAGATTATTGCAACTCCTCTTCATTGAGAGTTGTTAGAAGCAAAACAGCATTCATAAGCCCATTCTGCTCTCAGGTACTTTTCTTGCTTACTCACAAAATGGGTATCTTGTAAAAAAAATAAACTGAAGGCAAAGAAACATTATCTGTTTTCCAATGGAACTGCAGATCTGTTTCTTCCAATTTACAATATTTACAACAGTATTTAACTAATGATGAACATATATATTGTGTTTGCAATCACTACGTGTTAACAAATATAAATTACCTAAACTGAAAGGTTTCTATTATCCACCTGTGACTAATTTTAATAGTAACAAGGTGCAAGCGGGTATTTACATAAGAAATGATTTGGACTATGACAGTATATCATCGCCAGTTCCCAAGAATATAG
This sequence comes from Oncomelania hupensis, assembly GCA_036898135.1. NCBI lineage: Eukaryota > Metazoa > Mollusca > Gastropoda > Littorinimorpha > Pomatiopsidae > Oncomelania > Oncomelania hupensis. The sequence continues at coordinate 48,217,930 of CM072514.1, read as the reverse complement.
CAGACGTATACTCATCTGTGGTGAAATTGAAGGTAAATAAGGATCTGTATATTAATTTCTGATCCATATATTATCCCAGAGGTACTGATAATATCGACAGTGACTGGATACGGTTCTTTTGACGTCACAGAACATTGGATTATATGTGGTGATTTTAATGCACATTCATCTTTGTGGGATAGTAGTTGTCATAGTGTAGCTAATAACAGTTTCTGTGAAAGTGTAATAGACACTGAACTGATTTTGATTAATGATGGTAGGATCACTCGAATTCCAGATGCGTCTACTCATCGCCCTTCAGCCATAGATTTGACTTTTGCTACTCCGAATCTGGTTGTTGACTGTGTATGGGATGTAGACAATGATCCGCTTGGAAGTGATCACCTACCTATTACTATAACTATTAATAATAGTTATGTTGATAATGAAACTGAAAATGATATTATCCCTAAGTATATTTATCAATCTCTATTATTATCGTATGATACAGATTTTGTTAACAATGATAATATTAATGATGTATATGTAAAATTTGTGCAGCAAATTCATTTAGCGGCAGAAAAGTCTATTCCTCAGAAAAGAACCTTTATTAAGAAAAAACATACAGGAAATATCTGGTGGAATGACATTTGTGAAACAGCAGTAAAAAGAGAAAAAGATGGCATATAAAAACTGGTTAAAACATAGAACAGAAGAATATTTCAAAGAAATGAAAACAGCTAAAATTAAATGTAATAAAATAATTGCTTTAGAAAAAAGAAAGTTCTGGTCTGAATATTGTAAATCTGAAGTAAATAATTCTCAAGATGCTGCAAAATTATGGAAGAAATTATCAGAAATGAGAAACGGATTTCAGCTTCCACAATGTCCTCTAAAATTAGTTGATAATTATTTTCCGTCACCTAAAGAAAAAGCTGAAGAATTTGTGAAAGTTTTTGCTAATGCTAGTAATTCAAATAATCTGCCATCTAACGTTAAAAATGAAAGAGAACATCTAGAACATACTGAAGAATAAGATAATAATTTATATATAAACTCAGAAATTAAATGTGAGGAAGTTAAAAATGCAATTTTAAATTTAGGAATAAAAAAGTCTGCCGTAGGATTAGATGGCATATCATATAACTTACTGATGCATCTTTCTGATAAGTGGATACAAAATGTACATAATATTATTAACAAATGTTGGACTATGGGCACTATTCCTGATTGTTGGAAATCTGTAGTAATTCCTATTCTAAAATCAGGCAAGCCCCGATCAGTTACTTCAAGTTATAGACCAATAGCATTAACGTCCCATGTATGCAAAGTAATGGAAAATATTTTTTTAGAAAAACCTAAGCAGTGGAATTCCCTTCCCTCCCATATCCGCAACATACAATCAACACAAGCATTCAAAAAGGCCCTCAAAACCCACCTCTTCAAACTGCATTATTCAGACTGATTTGTGTCCTGCTGCCATTCTCTCATCTCTTGTCTATGTCTGATCCGTAAGTGTATACACGGCTGTAAATATTTATACTGTTTTCCTTCCTGGGCCTAACCGGGCATATAAATAGCTGTGAATAGGTTTTTGCTATTCTACTTTCTGTCTTTTTTGTCATTTGTGTACATAGTTGTAAATAGTATATTTGTGTCTTTTTTGTAATTTATGTACATAACTGTAAATAGTCTGTACCTTTACTGTCCCGTCTTTTGGTGTATTGTAGCAATAGTGATGTTTCATCGAGTGCATGTATTTATATGTTATGACTATGTAAAGCGTGGTGAGTCTGGTCATAGGCTGGAGTACCCGCTATATAAAAATCCGTTATTATTATTATTATTATTAGAACGGATGTCTTACTATTGTATGAAACATAAAATTATTCCACTTCATCAGGCTGGATTTCAAAAAGGAAGATCGACAGTAGATCATTTTTTAGTAAAAATCACGACTCATATTAAAAGGCAATTTGCTAAAAGAAAGAGCGTGCTAGCAACATTTTTGGATATCACCAAAGCATACGACAGAGTTTGGCATGCTCGATTATTATACAAACTGAAATCAATTGGTTTATCTGGCCGTATGTATAATTATATTGGCACGTTTTCAAAAGACAGAAATATAAAGGTAAAAGTAGGGAATTCATATTCGTCAAGCTATAAGACTAATATGGGAATTCCACTGGGATCTATAATTTCTCCGCTTTTATTTAATATATTAATTTATGATTTACCAGGAGTATTAAGCAATAAAGTGTCCCTTTGCCAATATGCAGATGATTTTGCAAAATGGATGAATGTAAATTTAAAAAGGAAAACATCTTTGTATGAAATAAAATATATAACTAAATTATATCAACAAGAAATAAATAATATCAGTCATTATATGAATCAAAATGGTTTCGAGTTGTCTAAAGAAAAAACAAACTTGGTACTATTTAATCATGGTCAGGAACCAAGACAATTTCCAAAATAAAAAATAAAAAATGAAGATCTCAAGTATGTGAAAGAGGTTAAATTTTTAGGCGTATATTTAACATGCAAACTAACATGGAAAAGACATATAGAATATTAATTTAAAAAAGCTATCAAAAGTTATAATTTAATGAAAATTATTAATAGACAAAAATGGGGACAAGATGTAAAAACACTGATTCATTTAGCTTCTGCTTTAGTAAGATCCAAATTATCATACTGACAGGAAGCGTACTTTTCAGCCCCAAAATGCTATCTTAAAAAATACAAAGTTTAGACAGTAAAGCAATAAAATTAGCGCTAGGGTCCCAATTCATACAAAAACTATAGAGGCATATAAACTTGCAGGTGTTATTCCCCTTGATGAATGGAGAAAGTTAGCATGTGCCAAATACATACTAAGAGCAAGTGCAGTTAACAACAGTACTATCGAAGAACTGTTTATCCGATCCGATACAGCTTTTCCCAAATATGCCCAAAAGGTGCACTCTTTTCAAACAATAGGTACCTTTACGAAAGATCTTATTCAAGCAGAATTAATGCATATTAAAAATTTACAAAAAAAAATATAATTTCACCAGTACCTACTTGGGAAATTGAAAAGGCAAATTATGATATTCATTATTGTAATGTAAATAAGAATCATAACGCACAATTCACGGCGGTTGAAGCACGACATCATATGTATGAAAAGTATTCTGGACATTTGAAAACATATACCGATGGATCTGTTTTTGAAACAGGTGAAGCCGGATCAGCGTTTGTAATACCGGATTTTAATATATCAAAATCCTATTATTTGGGTAAAGGATATTCCATTTTCACTGCTGAATTAATTGCGATATTAATGGCTCTTAATAAAATTTCAAATCTAGCTTTGAGTACATTTAGTATCGTTATTTGTGTAGATTCTATGTCTGCTTTGCAGGCACTGAATTCAAATTGTCATGGTGAAAGAAAAGAAATTATTTTAGAAATTATAAATATTATTAATAGTTTGATAACTAACGGTACTCAGGTGAACTTTTGCTGGATTCCATCACATTGTGGATTTCTTTATAACGATTGGGCTAATAATGCTGCAAAACTCGGTGCTTCAAATATTAACTCACAGGCAATAACGATACCATTATCGTCTAAAGAAATTCAAAATTCAATAGAAAATAAATTTGTGAAAGCGCCTAAATTTAATCTGAGTTATGATAAACCTTGTGGAATTACCAGATCAGTTTTAAGCATGGCACATAGAATAATACTAAACTCAATTAAAACAAAATATTGTAAAAATGTTAACTGCATATGTAATGAAAGTGTATCTTTGAAGCATGTATTACTTGAATATAGTTATATTCGTCTTTTTCTGCCCACGGATTTACAAACTATGAGTTCTATTGATAACATCAGTTTTGATGTGAGCGTTAGGTTGGTCAAAGCTTTAATTGATTCTCCAGTAGCTCGGTTTATTTGATTAGTTAATTTAATGTGGTGTGTGAGTGCGCATGTATGCGTGCATGTGTGAATGCGTGTGTGAATATGAATGTGCGTCTTATCATTTTGATGAAGAAAACGTTAATAAAACAACCAACCAACCAACCAACCAAACTGAAGGCTTTTTTTGGTCTAAAATACTGAAAAACATCTCTTCTTTTCTGCTGATTCCCAAGGCCCTGTACATTCCCTGACATTACTGAAATATTGGACATTGTTTTATGTAGTGTACTTTCCATTATAAAATGTTACGTATAATACCCTGTCTGTTTTTTAACAAAAAATACAAAAACAGAACAATAACAAAACAGATGTCTAAAAGCTGACTTTTTTTTTTCATCTATAACTAAACACAGAAAGATTCTTTCTTCCGAGATACAATAAAAAATACAAAGTGAAGAAGCATTTAAAAAAAAAAAACTTATAATAAATACAAAATGTGAAGCATCATAAATAACAGTAACACACAACTATTCTGAACTTGTGTATTTTTAAAATATTTCTGCCATCATAAATTTAAATTTTTAAACAATTCAAAATGTTAATTCTCTAAAGTAATCAAAGTACATCACTACAACACATTACAATGTCCATTGCTCTAAAATTTATAATTACTTCCCTACATGCCATTACAGCAGCATCAAAAGACTACATCTTTAAAACAAAAACAAAAACAGATGATTTTAAATTGTATTTAACTGAGGATAATGTAGCCTGACTATAAAGCAAATGTTAGTCTTCATTCATTCTTCTTTTTCTTCTTTGATGTGGGCAGCCAACTTCAATATATTGAAGAAACTTGCTGCGCTGGATTGGGGGCTGCTGATCCGGAAATACTGTACTACGACTATAATCATAGATAGTGGTATTTAAAGATGTTTGTCGTGCTTATAACTGTATAATAGGTTCTGAGGAATAGAAGGGGCGGGAGGGGGAGGGGGTTGGAGGTGCAGTTGGGTTTTATTGGAGGAGCTGCACAACGCTAGCCTGAAATGAGGCCAGTGTCGTTGCGGAGACAACCTCTTCAGGCAAGGAATTCCAATCAGGGATAGTGCGGGGGAAGAAAGACTTTTGTCGGTAATCAGTTCTGTTAGAGGGGGTGTCATAGGAGTGTTGGTTGTACAGGCGGGCGCTTCTCTTAGGGCGGGCACTTGGCTTCGGAGAGCACCTGCTGTTGATGTGGGTGAGTCCATGGTGGTATTTATAGAACGCTGTCAATCTTGCTCGTTTTCTTCTTATTTGAAGCGACGGCCACTGCAGCTCTTCTAACATCATGTCCACACTGGCGGTTTGGCGGTAGCGGTTTGACACCCACCTAGCAGCTCGGCGTTGGACCCGTTCTATGGTGTTGATCTTGTCCGCTGTGTAGGGATCCCACACGGGGCTTGCGTGTTCCAAGATGGGTCTGACTAGCGCTTGGTAGGCTGCCTGTTTTAGTTTGATGTTGGACGTCTTCAAGTTCCTTCTCGGGAACCCCATGGTTCTGTTAGCCTTGCTGGTGGCGCTGGTGATGTGGGGCCCCACTTCAGGTCATTGGTAAGGGTGACGCCAAGGTACTTGACATGTGTCTCTTCCTGCAACTTGTGGCCATGAAAGGAGTATTCATATTTCAGCTTCTTACGGTACCTGGTCATGTGGCAGAGCACTTCTGGGGATGGAAAGACATCATCCATTTGTTTTCCCAGTCTGCTAGCTTGTCAAGGTCGTCCTGGAGAGTCTGCTGGTCTAGCGGAGTCTTGACATCTTTGTGGCAGGCAGTGTCATCGGCGAATAGTCTGGTAGTGGATGACAGTCCGGCTGGCAAGTCATTGATGTACAGCAGGAATAGGCTAGGCCCTAGGACGGAACCTTGGGGAACTCCTGACTCCACTGCTGCAAGCTCCGACCCTGCGCCGTTCACCACAACTGACTGTTTCCTGTCAGCCAGGAAGCTGCCGATCCACCTGTTGATTTTTCCGCAGATGCCCAGGTGGCTGAGCTTGCGGAGAAGAAGGCAGTGGCTCACCTTGTCAAAGGCCTTGGAGAAGTCCAAGACGAGCAAGTCTACTTGGCGGCCTCTCTCGAGCACTTCTGAAGACTCGTCCACCAGTCCAATCAAATGGGACTCGCAGGATCGACCTTTTCTGAAGCCGTGCTGCTCAGGGCATAGAATTCCCTGGTCTTCGGCGTAGTCCATGATGCGGCTAACTAGGATGTGCTCTAGTAGTTTGCACAGGATGCACGTAAGAGAAATAGGTCTGTAGTTTTCTGGCTTGTAGCGCTCCCCTTTCTTGAAGACAGGGGTGACAGTGGCGGTTCTCCAATCGGCTGGGACAACACCAGTGTCCAGGGAGGTCTGGTATAGGGCTGTTAGAGCAGGAGCAAGCTCCGTCGCCACTTCTTTCAGAACCCTTGAAGAAATGCCGTCAGGTCCGCTGGCCTTGGCTGGGTCCAGGTTCCTCAGCAGCTTCTCAACACCTGGGGTTGTTATCACGATCTCATCGCAAAGCGGTCGGGTGGAGGCATGGGGCACCTAGCGTCAAACTGCTCTGGGGTCAGCGAAACCTTGGGGCTGAAAGCAGACTTAAACTGTTCATTAAGAACTTCAGCCATCTGCTTGCTGTCGGTCACCAACCTTCCCTCAACATTCAATGGGGAGACGCCAGAGATTTAATTCTTTATCTGTTTAATGTACGTCCAAACTTTCTTTGTTGCATGGGGTTTGTCCGGGGAGTCGTTAATAAGGGAGTCCACATACTGCCAATACTGCCAATGCTGTTTTTCGTCTCGTGTCAAAGTCGTACGCGCCATGTTGTTTACATGGAGACGATGAACTATTGGTTGAGCGAGTTACATGGTCATGGGGTTATCGCGTTGTGTCAAGCGACCGGTCTTGTCTTGTCTTGCCGTATATGCCCACAATCAATCGTGTTGATCATTATGGCACTTTTTTTACCAAGGTGCATGCTGGGTGTGTTCTTGTTACCGGCACTCACCTGTCTAGGACATGAGCGTCAGGACCTTTAAAGTCCGTTATGATGGAATGTATATGCGACACAGACTAGACATCGGTTTGTACTCTCACAACCCGTGCTCAGTGTTCTTTCCTTAAATCAATATTACACTCTAAATACACCTTGAATGTGAAGGACTCGGACAAACTGAAACACATTTTACCAGTATTATTAAGTTTAGAACATTTTTCTATCAGCAAATAGCATTTTCATTTGATGATATACGTTACGATTATGTTAACAGCCGATAGCATTCCTTTCTGAGAGCCTGAACCAATCATTAATTCCCCCCCCCCCCCCCCAAAAAAAAAAAAAAAAAAGCACGGGGTCAATAGCTCAAGTGCAACAATGTGCTTGATGTCGTCTGAATTAACTCAAAATTAAACAATACCTCTGAACCAAAAGTAATATATTTCGAAAAGAAACTATTTTTTTAATAATGTCATTGGGAATCAATTGGCAATTAAATGATACTTACGGACAAAAGTTAACACAAATCCCCCCCCCCCACCCCCCCCCCCCCCCAAAAAAAAAAAAAAAATAAATAAATAAAGAAAGAAAGAAAATACTACAAATAATTCCAACAGAAAATTTCTCAAGTAAGATTTCTAAATAAAAGCAAAATATTTCAAAATCAGTAAAACCTGCGTGTTGCTCATTTATCTATTATCCACCTAAGTAATTTAGACATTGACAATCAGAAAATAAACATTTTAATATACACATTTAAATAACTAACAACACAAAAATAATCAACTAATTAACACTGGTACAAAATGAAATTAAAATCTCTCTCTCTCCTCCCACTTCCCTCCCCTCCCTCTTTTCCCGGCCCCCTCTGATTATACACATGGGTTCTTCATACAGCTGTCATTGGGGAGAAAAAAAAACAACATATTAAATCTCCTAACAGATAAATAAATAATTAAACGGAAACGGCGTCCAGATGGGAGAACGTCATATTGTTTGGCCAGAACATATAAGGGTAACTATACTAACATGTTGAAAACCATGTTCTAAGTTAATATATAAATTAAAAATGAATGCATGTAATACTAAATACTCAGCAGAGATTCAATGTGTATGTCATACAAACCTATCAAATTTTATTCGAATGCACAGTTTTAAATTACATTTTTGAAGAATATCAACATAACAATTTAATATGGACATTTTGTAGACGAGGTCCTGTATCATGCAATCATCCAAATGTTACAAGAGCTGTGAAAATTATTGCTAGATTTTCTAATAGTACACTTTTATAATATAATTGTATGTTTTATGATTTAAATGTTTAATTGCTAATGTCTAATATCACCAAAATGTGTGAACATTCATTAAATGAAAGATACATTACATTACACGATAATTGCTTTAGTTCCAGCGGACTCTTCCGAGCCAAATCAGGACCGGACAACCCCAGATCCGCATAAAAGATCCGCTGAAACTAAACTGAAGGCTCTCCACCAGCCAGTCACTTTACAATAAAGACATCCCACGCAGTGGACTCTGAGGCTATACTCTAATTTATCGAACCCCCGTTTACAAAAACAAAATAGAATACAAACATCATTATAAAATTATCAACAAAACACATACATATAAAATGCCTACATTGCTAAATAATAACATCATAGGAAGCCCTAGTGACCACCTGGCAGAAAGCGTCCAATATTCCCAAGCTGATCCAACAGACCTCACACACAAATAAGGAGTCTTGTCCCGGAAGAGTTTTCAAGAAAAAGGTAGGTGATTGGTCTAGCGAAGAAGAAGATAGTATAACAGATTGATAGAACAGAGCAGGAATGAGAAAGAACAAATGAGAAAGACAGCGACAGTGGGAATTTAAAGCACTAAATTTCCAGAAAGTGGGGATACTATTTATACTGAAACCCCCGGCACCCCAACGGGGGGTAAATGAAAGATAAGCTTCTCTCATCCTCTCAAGATTGGATTATTTAACAACTGCCTCTGTGGACTACCCAAAACACAACTGCAGAGACTACAACTTGTTCAAAATACTGCAGCAAGGATTGTTCTAAAACAAAAAAGGAACGAGCACATTTCACCTGGACTTCGCTCTCTTCATTGGCTGCCCGTTGAAAAAAGAATGGACTATGAAATCCTGGCACTGGCCTACCAGGGCTTTACAAGCACTGCTCCCGCCTACTTCACAGAACTGGTCTCCCCTTATAAACCCAGACGCGAACTCAGGTCGGGGACTCAGTGTAGACTTGAAACCCCCAGTGTGTGCACAAGCAACACAACCAAAAAGACTCTTGGAATGCGCTCCTTCACAAATGCTGCACCCACTCTGTGGAACTCCATTCCCCTGAGCTTGAAGCAAGCTCCATCCCTGCCAAGCTTCAGGAAAGGACTAAAACTTTACCTGTTTCAATAATATGGCTGAATCACCGTCTTAGTGCGCATAGAGCATGAACACAACGTACATGGATTTTTGGCGCCTTACAAGAACACATCATCATCAAGACTGATTTATGGTAAAACCTGTTTAAGTAACATTGTAACTTGAAAAACTTTACCTAACCTCTAGAATATGTCATATGGGGGCAGGTTGTGTCGTTTGTGCTCAACCTGCCCTAAGTGGGGTTGTGGTACAAAATCGTTTCAATCAACACTCTGGAGTCTTTCTCCGTTTGGATCCACTGAAAATGTTATTCTACTGTAGCCTTTGTCTTTAGCAGCAATGAACGCAACGTCGATAAAAAGTGAAAAATAAACAAACAAAAAGCTTTTACAAGTTTACATAAATTTGCTTTCACTACAAAAACCAATTACAGTTTCTCCTTCAGCAGGTGTTAGTGTTGTGTATCTGCTTCGAAAGGACTGTATGTGTGCTGAAATATTCAAGAGAACGTCTACTTTTCATCCGTGATTTTGCTGATTGTGAGTACAGACCAGAACTTTTCACTTTTCCCTTCGACATTCTTCGTACACACGCCGGCGCGTATCAAAACCACGTGGAAGCTTAGCCCGGTCGCCGCACACGCAAGAGAGGTAAACGAGCTGGAGTGCTCGTTCGTTTTCGCCAACGCGCCTCACGCCCTCCCCTCCCTGCCATCTGTTTGTCAAATGTAAGATCCCTAGACAACCAGAAAGATGAATTGCGCTACCTAATAAGCATTCAAAGAGACTTTACTGATTGTTCAGTGTTTTTGCTTCACGGAAACGTGGTTGTCTCCCTCTACTCCCGACTACAGTACGACCCGACGGCTTTTCGCTTCATCGCGCCGATCGCACGCCTGACGATTCACAGAAAAAGTCAGGTGGCGGCATTTGTTTTATGATCAACGACCGATGGTGTATAGACGTGTCTATCTTATCCAAACACTTTTCACCCGACCTTGAAACTCTCACTGTAAAGTGTCGACCCTTCTAGTTCTACCTTCCACGAGTTTTCCTCCATTGTTTTGGTTGGCGTCTGCGTCCCTGACAAAGCGCACGCTACTTCTGCCATCAAAGAACTTTCCAAACAGATCACAAACATTGAAAATTCACACCCTGACTGTCACGTTATCGTTCTGGGTGATTTCAACCATGCTGATGTAACCTCACAACTGTGTTGCAGTTTGTTACATAGTAAGTTAAAGGGAGAGAACCGATTCTTTCCCAGGGGTTCACACAATGTTATCTCCCTTGGGTTTATTGAAATGTTTTTTTTTATGTATATTTATATTTTTGGTTATATTATATAGTTGTAAGTAGGAATGTAAGTTTATTAATAATAACAATAATAATATTGAGAATTAGATTTGAAACGGTTTGTTTTCCCATCATGCCTTGCGGTTGGTAGTTGCGCGAGATTTGGAAGGGAGGCCACACTCTTGCTTTGTTAGTGCTGGAGGGGAGAGGTGTCTGGCTCTCCATCTAAAATATAATATGACCGATGTTCACGCCTTGTGTGTAATGTGAAATGCTAGGCCATTATTCCTAATTCAGGGGTGAATTGGCACCTGTGGGTCACGCTGCAAAATTTTATAGTAGAGTTTTAGTGTGCTGTTTGTGACACTTCTCTATGCTGCATCAGTGAATAAAAGTTATCCATCGTGTTCAGTACTGCGAGTTCCTTTGTTGATTTGCTCGTCAGTGATCGCCCCGAACTCATTGACTGTAACTTCCTTGCTTTCACTTTCTGATTGGTGATATATAGCTGCAAAGGACTAGGGTTACAATTTTGGCGCCCAACGTGGGGCTTGTGATCATCTGGCGAATTACTGAACACTGATTGGAATTATATACATCTTCAGAAATGGCAGACCTGGAAGATGTTGGCGGCCTTGTAAATGAGAATGTGGAGCCTCCTGCTGATGTGCAGCAGCGTGATAATGAAATTGAAGATCTTCGTAAACAGCTCCAGGAAATGGCATCGTTGATGGCAACTTTGAGACAGCAGCAGCAACCTTCACAGCCAATCATACAAGTGGTGACATCAAGGCCCATAAAGACCTTCACGGGACTTGCTCCTCGAAATGGCGAAGCTACGTTCCAAGAGTGGGAGACTCAATATCAGCAATTACTGCAGGACAAGACTGCCACAGATCTAGCTGGGAAGATGTTGGGCACACTGCGAGGCATAGCCTACGAGCAAGTGAAAGAATGTACAGACGCTGAACTCATTCTTGAGAAGCTCAGAAGCATCTATGGAGAAGTGAGGACGGCTGATGATCTTTTTCTTGACTTTTGTGCAATGAGACCGGAAACCAGGGAGACGTCGTCTGCTTTTCTTCTGCGCCTGTGGTCCGAGATGAATCGCATCAACAAAAACAATAAACTGTTCACCCCGGAAGAGGCGAGCTTAAAGGTGTACTTGATTTTCTCCAAGAGCGCTACTCCTCTCATGGCAATGGAATTGAGAGGCATTCACGGTTTTCCAGGAGAGGTGGTGCCTGACCTCACTGGGCTGCTGAGGGATGTGCGGCGACTGGAGATTACATCAACGCCGTCGACAGAGACCAAAGTGAAAGCTACAGAGACCAAGTCAAGGAAAGTGGAGGTGCAGGCGGCTAATACCAGCGTACCGGGACTCAGTGATACCCAGATGACTGAACTCGCTGACCTCGTGGCCCAACGACTGCAGACATCCCAAACACAGACATCCCAAACACGTAGGAAACCCAGAGGTCATTGTTATCGATGCGGTGTGGTGGGGCAACACTACGCTCGTGAATGTCCGAACCCACCCAACCCACACCGAGTGGCAGAGCACCAAGCCAAGCAGAGAAGTGGTCAGCCTCATTTAAACGACCGACAGTCGGTGTCGCGGGCCAGCCACTGACTGCTGCATCAAAAGGCTCAACTACAGATGGTCACCATAAGAAAATACAGCTAGCTGTTGATCTTATAGAAGCGGGTCAGTTGACAGTAAAACCAGTTAGACTGCGTAATGTTTCAGTGACGTTGGCAGCAGGTCAAATCCTTGAACTGCGAGGACAAGTGCCAGCGGGTACTAAAGTGTATTCTCGACCTGACCATTGTCTTCAAAAGGGACTGTCAGTGTTACGTACTGAGGTGACTGATGGTCATCTGTGCATTTTGCTTCAAAATAGTCGAAAACTGTCATCGTTGACACTGACTGCTAGAGACATTTTGGCTGAGCTTGATACTGAGGCTAAGATTCTTGAAGCACTTGTAGGTCCGGCATGTGAGACTTTCATCCAGGTTGAGGGTAGAGAGGTGAAATGTTTGCTTGACAGTGGATCGCAAGTGACAGTTGTAGCAGAGAAGTACTATAGGGAGAACTTGTCACACCTTCAGTTGCAACAGTTAGACACTATTCTGACAGTGACTGGGGCAGGTGGGCAGTCAGTACCATACATTGGGGTTGTTTCTTTGGACTGTTGGTTACCCGAGAGTATTGCAGGTGCATCTGTTACAGTACCAGTTGTTGCCTTAGTAGGAAAAGATACACCTTTTTCAGACAGAGTACCAGTAATCTTGGGTACAAATGTATTCAAAACAGGGGTTGTAACAAAATGTCCCTGGGCAGAGCAGTTAAGAGCTGAGGCAGCTTTCATGATGGCACACCAGATGGATCAGCAGAAAGATGATGGTTATGTAGGAAGTATATCTCTAAAAAAGGATGTAGTGGTACCACCATTGGGATCTGTGTGTGTACGGGGTCATCCTAAGGTACAGAGATTGCGGACATATACTACAGTCTTGTTGCAAGAACCAAACACATTACCTAGTGGGTTGGGGGTGGTTGCAGCAAAGGTGGGTGTTGAAAGTTTGCATAATGTGAAGATTACCATTTGCAACTTCACAGAGAGTGAAGTGGTGTTGAAAAAGAAATGTGAAGTGGCTAATGTGTATCTGATCCATGCTACATACGATGTTGGGATGGTCATTTCTGACTTGTACGACAGACCACCCCAGATACAGGATGTTGCAGGAACATGCAGTGGAAACGTGCATCCTGAACCACAAACTTCAACATTCACAAGCACGTGTGGTAGTCATGCGGCTTCATACCCATACCCAGGAAACGATGACAAGAACCCAGGTCCCACACTTAGCTTCAAGTTTGGCAAAGACACGGACCCAGTTTGGCAGAGACACTTTTCACAACGACTGCAATGTTTCCAAGACGTATTTGTTCAGCATGAATATGACATAGGGAATACAGACGCCATCCAACATGATATTGAACTTGAACCAGGACCGTCTGTGCAGGAACGACCCCGACCTATTCCACCCAAAGACTTCGAGGAAGTTAAACGGCATATTAGTGAAATGTTGGAGGCAAAGATTATCTCCCCATCTTCTTCACCATATGCCAGTCCAATTGTGTTAGTCAGGAAGAAAAACGGATCCTTGAGAATTTGTGTCGACTACAGGAAGGTAAATTTGCGCACAGTAAAAGACAGCTACGCCATTCCAAAAATAGAAGACATGTTCCTGACCTTGAATGGAGCAAAATACTTCACAAGTTTGGACCTTAGCAAAGCCTATTATCAAGTGCCAATGACTGAGAGAGCAAAACAGATATCGGCTTTTACCACACCATTTGGGTTATTTCAGTTTGACAAAATGGCAATGGGACTCAAGAATGCACCGCATACATTTCAGAGACTCATGGAGAAGGTGTTCACTGACATGAATCTGACGGAGCTGATTGTATTTCTGGACGACGTACTGATTCATGGCAAGACTTTGGAAGAACTGGAAGGGAGGACAATCCAGGCACTGGAACGGCTGAGAAGATTTAAATTAAAGCTGGATCCAGCGAAATGCATATTTGGTGCGTCAGAAGTTAGACATCTAGGACATATTATCTCCAAGGATGGAATCAAGCCCGATCCAGAAAAAGTCGAAACCTTGCGGACGTGGCCTGTGCCTAAGACGGTGAAGGATGTCAAATCATTTGTGGGGTTTGCAGGATATTACAGACGATTTATTCCACATTTTGCCCAGATTGCAAAGCCACTTCATGACGTGATCGCAGGGTATATTCCTGGCAGGCGTAGTGGGAAAAAGAAATCTCAAGCTACTCTGAGTCTAGCTTCAGACATCTCTTCGTTGTGGAAGGGCGAACAGCAACAGGCATTTGATACCCTTATCCAGGCGCTCACCACTGAACCAGTATTGGGTGTGGCAGATAAAAACCAGCCTTTTGCTCTCCATTGTGATGCTAGTGGCACTGGAATCGGTGCAGTGTTATACCAAGCACAAGACGGGAAGAACAGAGTCATCGCCTATGCTAGTCGGTCCTTGAATAAGACTGAAAGGAATTATCCAGCACACAAAAGAGAATTTCTGGCTTTGAAATGGTCAATGAGTGAGAAATTCCACGATTACATCTTAGGCAGCAAAGTGACAGTTGTTACAGACAATAATCCCTTGTGTTACATCTTGAAAAACGCCAAATTGGATGCGACAAGTCACCGCTGGCTTGCGGCATTGTCCGTGTATGATTTTAGCCTACAGTACAGAAGGGGATCAAAGCATGTGGATGCCGACGCGTTATCACGTCGCCATGACGAACCAGCAGAGGAGGACCCTGCATACCTTCAGCTATTAGAAGACATACAGTTCATTAGAGAGAAAGCCAAGAGGTTTGAAGCACCCGATGCCGACACCGTCAATGTGGATGCCCAGACAATCTGTGCTGTGATGGCAGCCAGGGAAATAACCTTGCCAAGGACTGAAGGACAACAAATCCATTCTCTTCATCATAGCGTACCGCAAACTACAGCAAAAGATCGCGAGAAAGATGCCGATTTTGTTCCCGCGATAGAGCAATTGATTACAAATCCAGCACTGATTCAAGAGGATATATTAGAACCCAAGCAGGAGGGACTGTCATCGATTTCCTATCCAGAGTGGAGGAAATTGCAGTTCGCAGACAAGACATTGAAATGGGTGATTGATCAGGTGGAGCACGGCAGGCGATTAGAGGTGGCAATCGTTGATTTTGTTACGGCAGAGATGAAAGTTTTTGTCAGGGAGCAAGACAAAATGGTTATGAGACATGGAGCATTACACAGAAGAGTGGTGGACGAAGACGGAGAAGTTCGATGGCAGCTTGTCATCCCAGCGTCTCATCGAAATGAAGCCATGAAGGGTGTGCATGAAGATTTGTACCACACTCACCTGGAAAGTGCAGTTCAGCAGGCAAGATTGCGATTTTTCTGGCCATATATGCGACGAGATTTGGAAAGGAGGGTGAAAAAGTGCATTCGTTGCATACAGCGGGGTGCAAGACAAGAAAAAGCTCCAATGGCTACTATTGTAACCACCTTCCCTTTGGAATTGCTCTGTATTGACTATTTGACCATAGAGGTGAAAGGGCAAAAGCAGAATGTGCTAGTGATTCTGGACCATTTCACAAAGTTTGCAGTAGCAGTTTGTACCAGAGATCAGACAGCAAGAACGGTTGCTCAAACATTGTGGAAGGAATTTTTCTTGATCTACGGATTCCCAAAACGAATTTTGACAGATCAAGGCAGGGACTTTGAGTCTAAGCTGTTAAGAGAAGTTTGTGCCATTGCAGGGATCAAGAAATGTCGAACAACCCCATACCATCCATCAGGAAATCCAGTAGAGCGTTGGAATCGTACCCTGCTGAACATGATCCGGAGCCTGGAAGATGAACAGAAGGTTAACTGGAAAGTTAACTTGCCAGCTGTGGTGCATGCGTACAATTGCTGCATACATTCTAGCACAGGTTTCAGTCCGTACTACTTGTTCTTTGGTCGACATCCCCGATTGCCGGTAGATGTGGCTTTCGGAATTGACTTGGAAATCACAGAGAGAAAATCTCCTCGTCAGTATGTCCGAGATCTGAAAGATCAACTCGACAGAGCCTATTCCCTTGCAAAACAGAACATGGAAAAGATGGCACATAAAAATAAAACAAGATATGATGCATCAGCACATGCAGCAGAACTTGAGATTGGTGATAGAGTTCTTGTACGACGTCTAGGGCCAAGAATCACATCCAAAGTCTGTGATAGGTGGGAAAGTGAAGTCTATACAGTGATAAAAAAGTCTGAAGATCTACCAGTATACACTGTGCAGCGAGAAGATGGAAACGGACCACAGAGAACTCTCCACCGGAATCTGCTGTTGCCCATAGGCATTCTCAATGTTGATACAAGTACAACAGAGCTAAATGAGAAGAAGGTAGTTAGCCATAGTCAGGGAAAGCGGCCGTCCAAGCAGACAGAAAATGAAGAGAGAGAGGAGGGTGTGTCTGATGAACAGGAGCCTGAGGAGGATTGGCCCCAGGAGGTGACAATAACATGGTTACCACATCAGTTGAGAGCTGATGCTCCTCCATTCATTCCGGTCGAGACGAGACCAAATGGATACATTTTAGAGAGAGATGAGCATCAAGTTCAAGAACATCAGGAGGAAGTGCGATCGGAGGTTGAACAGCAAATAGACGTGACTCCAGTCCAGGATCTTGAGTTGGCAGGCACGGGTGGTGCAACTGAAGGAGTTCAGACTACGTTGACTCCAAGATCCAACACAGATGATGAGAGAGTTGAACTGGTAGAAGATGTAAACCCGATTGCGCAGGATTTGGCAGTGATGACAGAAGACTCAGAAGAAGAATCTGCACATAATAGGGAGAGTTTGCAGGTGCATACTTCTTCGTAAGGAAAGGATTTCCCTGCCTATTTTTAGCTGTGTGACGTACTTGCATGAGCGCGCGCAGCCTTTCTACGAACACGCCTTACGAATTCTTCGCCTGAAAGGCAAGTTGTACGAAGGTTATTTACGTTCGCTATTTCACGCGTTTAATGAAGAAAATTGGAAAGAAATGGTCATGCCTTGGTTATTTTATGATATTACAAGACTCAATACATGCATTTTGAATGATGCCATGCCCAACTTTTGTGTATTTGTGCCATAGTGTGATTAGATCAGATTAGTCGAACAGCTCGAGGCGTGCCGTAGTATTTGTGCCGTAGTGTGATTCGATTTAGTATTTGTGATCAGTGTAGTGTGATTAGATTTAGTATTTAGTGATTAGATTTAATATTTAGTGTGTAGTATTTAGTATTTAGTGATTATATTTAGTATTTATAGTGTGTAATGTGATTAGATTTAGTATTTTTATTTAATTTATTTATTTATTTATTTGTTTATTTTTATAATTTTTTTTAAAAAAATAAACGCTCGACGATGGCCCGATTCAGGGATTGATTGTTTATCGACTGCTTGATTTTATGATTGATTGATGATATTCTTACCTTTTTTTCTTACCTTCATGTTTTTATTTGATTTAACTGTTTAACTGTCGGCGGTGATATGTGTGTGTGTGTGTGTGTGTGTGTGTGTGTGTGTGTGTGTGTGTACGTACCTAACCATAACAGTGGGTTTATGCATAGGTTACACTTACGTGCAACTGGGTTTAAAAAAATACTGGGTTCCAAAATCTGAAACTCAGTTTTTTTAAAACCGGCTTTGCAATAGGAATAACAAAAAAAGTGTATACGCAAAGTCTGAGCGGTGAAACCCACAATTGCGGTTGAGTCAACTTTGAATTTGAGCCAGTTAACACTCCGCGATGTGTGTTCCCGCTGGTCAACCAGTCGAATACACGCACTGTCAGGGGAAGTAACTCGGAACGCCACACGCTACGAGCCGGCTGGCAAGATGGAGGTACGTGTTTTTTCGTTTTATTCAGTTGTGTTTTGTCCTTCTGTCTCTGTAAATTGTTCTTTAATCTATATTTTGTGCTTCTAGGATGTGGCTTTAAAATGTTCCCTTGTTAAAATTTCAAGCTTTTTCGGTGTGCTTTTGTACTTTTAAAATCATATCAATTTTCGTGTGGATGTTGTGGTCGATTGTCAACACAGGGTCTGCATTTTTGTTTGTTACTTTTTGAAGAACACAAAAATAAATTTGCTGCATTTTAAGCGTCCTTGTATCTGATATTAATGAAGAGTCTTGTGAAGTCTCTTGAACATTGAAACAGTTACCTTGAGAAATGTATGTCTGCTTTGTTCACACTGGGGTTTTCAAAACTTGCATTTTTTCTCATTTACAAAAAAGACGGTCAGTGAAGATAGTACAAGAAGTAAATAAGGGAGGTATTGATGTATTATTTTATTCATATGTAGATTGATTAAATAAATGTTTAAAAATATTTTTGCAGAATAACAATTTTAGTAGGCAAAATGCAATGTTATCAGAATAAAAAACAATAAGCTTTTAACGTGTACCATTTATTATACTGCAACTTTTATTTTTCTGTATTTTCCTTGTGTTCTGATGTAATTTAAAAAAAAACACATGTTGCAACAAACAGTAAAATACAAAATTCTGGCTGCCGTTACCTACATAAGTTATAGCTTTTGGTTTATGGTTCACCTGTCTGTTTTCCTTGGATGAAGGGAAATAGAATATGTGAAAACTGATTGATGCATTAAACTGCTTAACATTTGGATTTTTTGTGGAGACCAAGCGTGTTTGCCAGTATCAAATTGTTGTATCTGGCAAACTCCAACAGTCTCAGACCCCTGTCATTTGTCTCGTTGTTGCAGTGGGGTCCACATTAATAGCTAGAGCACCATTTTCAGATCTGCATCTACTCCATTTCCCAAATTGTTAGCTGTAATTCTGAGTAAGCATAATTATTTTAATAAATTCTGTTATTCCTTTTTTTCCCAGAACATCCTGTTATGCCTCGAGTTTATCCGGTTGCGGAGAAGTCGCTGTAGTCCGACGACGACCCAGGAGGCGTTTGGAAGGAAGACGTCCCACTCCATCACCATCAACATCTTCATCGCCTTCATTGTACTCATCAGGTGACAGCTGGTGTGTGTCAGTACTTATTGAATTTTATAATATTGTTGTTCGCTTTGAAAAAAACACTCATTGATTGCTGTATAAAATCGGTGCCACAGCAAAGCAGTTAACAACTGGCAGCTCCACGCCTCAGATCAAACTGTGACCTGCTAACACAAGGTGTTGGTGGTATATTGTTTCTACATTGCAAAGGGGGAGGTGAGGAGAGCTTGGATGAGGGAGGAGAATGGGAGGGGGAACATTAGTGTATATGGCAGAGCTAGACATCCTTGTTGAATAAGATCAAAGTTTTAGCTCAATTTTACAGTTGTTAATGGGGCACATGAAATGCAGATTACATTATTATAATGTACACAATTCGCTCTGGGCTTTTCAGGTTGTGTAGGTATGCTTTGGATTTTAAAAAGCAGGCATGTTGAGGAACCTTTGTACTTGTGCTTTCATGGGGTGGCCTCGTGGCGCAGTTGATAAGTCGCCGGTTTCCTATGCCGAAGGTCGCGGGTTCGATTCCCGCAAGGGGCGAACGTATGTGACTTAGGTACGAGACTATTGAGGTCACCGAGGATTTTCTCCGGGCACTCCGGTTTCCTCCATTCCTTCAATAATGGTACAGGATGCAGTCAATATAAAAATTTCAAAAATAAAAAGTTCGATTTTCTTCCGTCTTCTAATAGCGATTTCCCTGCCTTTACACCACCTGTTTGAGTGATGTATGTGTATTTGGTGTGTGAGAGGGTAAATGAGACAGGTGAGCGTGTATGTTGGTATAGATCGCCGCGCTTTGAGCCTTGGGGAAAGGCGCGTACATAGCATCCTGTATTATTATTTATTATTATTTACTGAGTAGCTAGTAAGCATAAGAGTTTCTATAACTATTTTATAACTTGGTTGCTAGTAGCTAGTGTGTCGAAGTGGTTAGTGGGAAAAAATGCTGTCCCACTTCCTCCGGGCTTTTGTGCTCTTTTTTCCCCAACCTCTACCCCCTAAACTTTAAATGTGTTTTGCTTGTTTCTTTTACACTTTAAAGAGGGTGAGTGGTACATTCATGTACAAGAAAATTAAAGTCCCGAATATAATATTTCATTGATGAATCAGTAGACAGTATTGTCAGTCAATCCCTTTTTGTAGTTGAGCCAGTTCAAGCCTCTACTCTTTTCAACTTCCATTCCCTTCTCCCACCCCAGGCCCACCACCCCACCCTTTGACCATCCTCATCCCTTGGTTTGAAAATGTTCTTATGCCGCTGAATTTGTTCTGTTGTTTAAACCCTGTGTTCTGATGCTGCTACTTGTTCGCAGGAGGGCTGAAGAGCAGCATGAGGATTCTAAAGACTCTAATTCATCGGAAGGTTCAGTCAAGAAACAAGCTAGAAAAAGGCGTCAAAGCCAGCAGACCGAAATGCATACAACATCCCCATCAGCTTTGTTGCTGCCATCAGTGCTACCCCGTTCTCCAGGGTGTGAACCAAGTGCCATGAATCGTTTAGATATAGAATATATATTCAAATTTGTTTGCAAATCTATTCAAGATGAGTCCTAAATAGTAAAAAATTGCATGTTTAAATAATAATAATAATGTTCGTCATTTGTAAGGCGCCTTAGCCTAAGGATCAAGGCGCTGGCCGATACAGGATCTAACTCAAACCGCCCGAGACGCCACCCGCAGCCTTTGGGCGCATGGTCTGACGCCCGGACAACTGAGCACAATCCTGGGCAGCCAGGGATGGAGGAGAAGGACCAAGTGCATGCTGGGTGTGTTCTTGTTACCGGCACTCACCCGTCTAGGACATGAGCGTCAGGATCTTTAAAGTCCGTTATGATGGAATTCATGCGACACAGACTAGACCTCGGTTTATACTCTCATCCGAAGGAGAAAGAAAACAGGAGTAAAGTGTCTTTCCCAGGGACACAACACAATGGCCCGGCCAGGGCTTGAACCCGGGACCTTCAGTTAATGTTGTCTGTCTGTCTGCCTTCCATCTGTGCAAAACTTTAAAGTGGCTAATTACACGAGACCTCGAAAATTATCAGTGATTGAATGACTACACTTCAAGGTCAAGGTCACAGGTTCAACAAATGTTAGTCAAGCTATGTCAATTTTCCACAAAATTTCTTGTTAATCCTAAGTTATTAATATTAACTAAACTTCAGCTTGTTTGATGCATGATAGGTATCAATGAGACGCACATGCATATTTTGTCAACCTTGCTCCAAGGTGAAGGTCATTGGAGATGTCCAAAATAATAAAATCTTTTGCTGTAGTTTATTTTATCGTACATGAGTGCATTTATAGCTGGAGGTCAAGGTCAAGAGCATCGAAATATCAAAGCTTGTATTACTTTGCATTTTAAACCCACCGTTTCAAACATTTAACTTTTTTTTCTGGCATCTCATTTTTGTGTTATTTATTGGGAGTTCCATAAGGAGCATGTGAGTCATATGGACTTGCCTTTCCAGTGATTGATGGTGTTCATCATGTTCAAAGCTTTTTGAGGTGCTAATTGTCATTAAGTAATGGAAATTTACTGCTCTGTATTGTGTAGACTAGTTTTTAGGCCCGTTTTGTTATGTAGTAGATTTCTGTCTTAAACTTAAGAGAAAGCGTGGATTAATCAGGCAAAGTACCAAATTATATTTCTTTGCCAAGTTAATACATATGTTATTCTCGGGGTTCTTGTTCATCAAAAAGCAATGTCAAGACTAATGACTATATAATAATATTCTGCTCTTCACATGGTTTTATTATACCTTTGAGGTGCTGGAAAAAAAACGAATTATAAGTGGTTGCACTCAATTGATCCTTATTCAGAATATATTAACGTAACGGGAAACCATAAACAATTTATGTAAAACTTAACTATATGAAGTTGATAAAAAAAGTAATAATAATATATACAAATTATGCTCTACTAGACACTTTCAAAATAAAAATGTTAACAAATTATGTCTGTGTTATGTTGTTCATATGTTTGTTTTACATTACCAATTCTCTGCTTTTTTATTTTTCCATTCCTCTTCTTTTCCAATGAAGATTTGTATACTTTTCCACCCTTCTCATTCTTTCTTTTCCTCTGGAGATTTTATGCTTTTTCTCCACGCTTCTCCTCATTCTTTCTATTAATTCTTTTTCATACTCCTCATACTTTTTCTTCTTTCTCCTTCTTGCCTTTTCTTCAATGATTTGATTTAAATCTGGAAGTAAAGTAATAAATTGAACATGAAAAAATTATCCACAGTTAACATTTGAGAACGAAAAGATATCTTTTTTTTGCAGATCTTCCAGTCTGGATTCAAATTAAAAAAAACTTTAAAACCATACAATACAAAGTAAATGTAAGCAAAGTAAATATGACAAAAATGTTTGCTTAATGCCGAATTTTTCTTTTCGATATTTACTGACACCAGCTAATAATTTATTTTTTGGGCTATGGGGAGAAAAAGAGGGTCATGCA
The DNA here is from genome assembly GCA_036898135.1 of Oncomelania hupensis. NCBI lineage: Eukaryota > Metazoa > Mollusca > Gastropoda > Littorinimorpha > Pomatiopsidae > Oncomelania > Oncomelania hupensis. The sequence continues at coordinate 48,195,256 of CM072514.1, read as the reverse complement.
CTGACCTATCCAGAGGTACACTGTAACAACCTCAGACCTTTCGGTTCTCAGTTCAATGCTTTAACCACTGAGCTACCGCCCAGTTCTTAAAGTAAATGGCAAAAGTCTATCCTTCAATAACAGCTCTAATTCTGTACAGTAGCCTATATATCAACTGAAAATATTGTAATTGAAATTATAAAAACAAAATCAGAGGAAATTCTGAGCAATAGTAAAAGTTGTTTTATTAGTTGAATTAAACTAAAAGTGTCAGTGTACTGCACTCACGTACTGAAAATCTTGCAAATGCAACCTTGGCCATTTATACGTTTTGGTTGTGTCCGTGTGTGTGATAAACCCAGTTTTTCCACAGAAACCCAGATGTCCAATATGCATGTGTAAAAACCCACTAGTATCAATTGAACCCACTATTTCATAGCGCAATTTCTCCTTTTGTTTTTGTCAAAAATGAAAACGGTTGTGACAGATAACCTTACAAGAGGCTATTGTATCCATTGAGTGAATAGGAATGGTCTGTAATGAAGGGAAAGGATGGAACCCAGTTTGCCTTGTTTTGAACATAAACCCACTATTATAGTTTTGAACGTATGTGTGTGTGGGTGGGTGTGTTTGTGTTTGTGTGTTGTTTGTTTGGTTTATGTTTGTATGGTAGGACATGTGCTTATGAAATCGTGTGACAAAGTGGTACATTGTTTTACATTTTACTGTTTTTGAACTTCTTTATTTATTTATTTTTAATAATATGTGCTGCTTCTAAATCCTGTAATTTCCCTATGTGGATAAATAAAGTTGTATTGAATTGAATTGAATTGAATTGAATATGTGCCGTAGTATTTGTGCTGTAGTGTGATTAGAATCTAGATCAGATTAGTCAGACAAACAGATCGAGGCGCCCATTTTGTGATCAATTTTCATAGTAATAGATACCTTATTTGTTTGTTCGAGGTGCTTGCGCCTATTGATGTCAGATAAATCTGCAGTAATAATGTCCTGTTCTTTTGCAAATGTCATCTCAACATGATGATTGTTTTGTCGACCTGGCTGTGCCCAATCGTTCAGTCAAGCAGCGTGGTATATCGTAACTTACTCTAAACAACTTCTAGTACATCTTCAATAATTCAATGAGTAAAAATAGATCTATGGAAATCACACAAATTTTGACAGGAAGCGCACAAGGGAGAAAACCCGCATTGCGTCAAGGGAGGCTATTTCAGCGAACTTGAGGCCACCACGTATCGCCGCGCAAACCTGACTCGCGGTCTGCTTCGTGGGAAGCGACTTCGCTGCGTGTGACGTCACCAATACGCGAAGTATTCCTTCCGACGTAGCGTTTGCAAACTCTCCCTAATGTGGATGATGAGGCCATGGGAGACTTAGATAGGTTAGGAGAGGAACAGATTGCTGCGGCAGTTAGGAGGCCAGCAGAGATACAAAGGGAAATAAATGAAGAACGGGTCAGCTCAGCACTTCGGAGATCTACACGAGTTAGAAGACAAGTAGATAGGTTGAATCTAGTTCATGGAGTTGAAGGTCGAAAGATATATACGGGAACGCAGGAGAGAAGAAACTCAAGCTCAAGGCAAGTACCAAAAAGGCAGGTTCCACTGATAAATCAGATATATTCGTTGGCACAGCCAGTCGATTCAGATTGTTTACTAGAACGGTTGACCGTCATGGAAACAACCATTCAAACTCTGTCTGATGGTATAAACGAATGTAAAAGTTATCTGCTTTTATTCTTGAAGAAGGCAGTATAATGATAGAGGTTATGAATTGCATTGAGTGGAAGGGTTTAATGTTGAATACTGGATACACCTTCAGCATAAACAGTTAGGTTTTGACGGTTATTATACATATATTTGTGCTAAATCTTGTTATAGCTTAGTAATATGTGGGCATAAGATGTAGGCACTTAGTTTAAGGACACACAATTTTAATGTATTGTTTTAGTTGAGAAGTTAAATTATAATTACTTTTTCCTCCAGCTGATTAGACCTGGTAAGGGTTGGAATATATTTTTAATAGGATTATCATTTTAAAATCTTTTTTAGGTGGTTATAGACTGCTAGTTGAGTAGTTAAATATAAGTCTAAATGAGTACTGAATGGATTATGAAGAGCCAGGCATAGTTGTGGGATGACGGAAGTGCACAGCTACATACAGGACGGTGTAGGGTGTCAAAGTATGACAACATTATTCACGTGATACGGCAGCTGTTAGCTGATGGCGCCCGATATGCATGTATATTTTACACTATTTTAATTAAACTTAGGGGTGTATTGATGGACAATGTATTTTTTTTTAAAGTAAAGTTTTAATATGTTCTAATGCAATATGTTACACCGTAAGTTGATGATTAAGGTGATTTTGGTCATGGTGCATTTGAAATATTTTGATGTTATTAAATGTTTGGTGTAAACCCATAATTATGGTTTTATTATTGAAAATAATAATAATAATAATAGGGAGCCGAAGGAAAACAAAGAAATTGTTCTTTGCTGCTGGCTTGATTATTTTCAGCAGCGCGGAGTGTATGGGAAAAGGCAAACATATATCTTTGACTTTGCTGCTTGTTGATCATTTTCAACAGCGCGAAGCCATGTGAATAGAACGTTGAATAATGCATGTTATCTTCTATGCTGCAGGGATGAAGTATTTTCACCAGCGCTAGGAAACAAAAAGATGCTTGTATTGTGATGGTTTTTTGGTTATGTGATGTTTTTTTTTGAGGAGTAATGATATTGTCTCTGCTGCAAAGTGGAAGTATTCTATAGGGCTAAGATTTTTTTTAGATTTTTATTTTTTTTATAAAATCTCTTGCAATACATATGTATATAGGTGAAACATTTTAATGGGGAAATAATTAATTTTTGTGACGTTTTAAACGGGAGACCTTTTAGCAGGTTTTTAGTGATAACGGGTTATGCAAATGTTTCAAATATTGTTATATGATGAACCATTTTTTTCTTAGGAGGGGTAGTGTGTAACCTCACAACTGTGTTGCAGTTTGTTACATAGTAAGTTAAAGGGAGAGAACCGATTCTTTCCCAGGGGTTCACACAATGTTATCTCCCTTGGGTTTATTGAAATGTTTTTTTGATGTATATTTATATTTTTGGTTATATTATATAGTTGTAAGTAGGAATGTAAGTTTATTAATAATAACAATAATAATATTGAGAATTAGATTTGAAACGGTTTGTTTTCCCATCATGCCTTGCGGTTGGTAGTTGCGCGAGATTTGGAAGGGAGGCCACACTCTTGCTTTGTTAGTGCTGGAGGGGAGAGGTGTCTGGCTCTCCATCTAAAATGTAATATGACCGATGTTCACGCCTTGTGTGTAATGTGAAATGCTAGGCCATTATTCCTAATTCAGGTTAGTATTCTTATTTATTGGTTATTGTGTGATTTTTGTTGGAACTGTCTTGTTGGGGTGTTGAGTGAGAATCGACTTTTTGCTCACGAGACATTTGTGATTTGTGGAACGTGACTGCAAAATGTAAACGCTTTTGAATTTGTTGTGTGCATAGTATAATTATTATAAATATTATTTAGGCCTTTGTGAGATGAAACTGTGATAATTTGAGGTCAAGTTGAGTTGTATGGTGGAAGAGACAGAATGCAATACTGAGCTGTGGTCCTAGGGATGACATTCAGATGCATGTCAGGGGGAGGTAATGAGATAGTTGTTGGATGTGGAGAGTCAACTCTATCTCGTGCGGCAATTTATTGTGATAATTGTCATACGGCCTTGGTATATTTTTGTATGGTATTTTTGTAGTGAATACCAAGCGCAAACAAGACATAACCTTGACCCGAATGTTTGAGTGGAACCATTTTAAATATTAGCATGGGTTTGTATGGTCACAGATTTATTGATGACCTTGACCTTGTGGACACAGTGACAATCTGTTTGAGATTGTTTGGCCATATTTTATTATTTTTGTAATTTATGTGAGGCACAATGTTTATGTGTGTCATTTTATTGTCTGTTGCAGGGGTAAAGTGGCACCTGTGGGTCACGCCTGCAAATTTTATAGTAGAGTTTTAGTGTGCTGTTTTGTGACACTTCTCTATGCTGCATCAGTGAATAAAAGTTATCCATCATGTTCAGTTCTGCGAGTTCCTTTGTTGATTTGCTCGTCAGTGATCGCCCCGAACTCATTGACTGTAACTTCCTTGCTTTCACTTTCTGATTGGTGATATATAGCAGCAAAGGACTAGGGTTACACTGACTTTAGAAAACAACAGCCCAAGTTTAAACAACACGTCAAATCTGCAACGAGAGAGAAAGCGACCCTTGACCTATGCTACAGCACAATTAGCGGCGCTTACCGCTCTATACCCCGCCCCCCACTCGGCCGATCTGATCACGTGATGGTGTTCCTTCTTCCCTCCTACCGCCAGAAACTAAAGTCAGGCAAACCACAGGTCCGTACTGTCAAGCGCTGGAATCAAGACTCTATCCAGGAACTACAGGCGTGTCTTGACTGTACGGACTGGCAGGCACTGACCACCTCCTGTGCTGACATCCAAGAGCAAGCTGATGTGGTAACTTCCTACATTAGTTTCTGTGAACAAGGCTGCATTCCAACAAAAGAAGTCAGATCTTGGCCAAATGACAAGCCATGGTTCAACAACAGCCTCAAGTCAAGCCAGAGAGCAAAGGAAGAAGCTCATAGAAGCGGCGACAAGATCAGCTACAAAAGGGCCAAATAGGCCATCAGACGTGCAAAGTGGGATTATAAGAAAAAACTAGAAGCCCACTTTCAGTCCAACAACATCAGAGCAGTTTGGCAAGATCTGAAAACCATCACTGACTACAAGAAGAAAGGACGCCAAGCTGATGCTGACGACAAGCAGCTCCCAGATAAGCTGAACGAGTTCTATGCCAGATTCGACAGACAGAACACCATCCCTGTCACAGTCTCCCCTCCTGATTCTTCTTCCCACCAGCCTCCACTTTTCACCATTACAGAGTCGGAGGTGGAGTCTCTCTTCAAGAGGCAGAACAGTAGAAAGGCAGGTGGTCCTGACGGAGTATCAGCCCCCACCCTCAAACACTGCTCCTCCCAACTGGCTCCAGTTTTTACCCAATTTTTTTAACTCCTCCGTTCTCTTGTCCACTGTCCCCCGCTGTTTCAAGACCTCCACCATCGTACCTGTTCCCAAGAAACCCCAAATTAGCTCCCTCAATGACTACCGCCCTGTGGCCCTGATCTCGTTGGTGATGAAAGTGCTGGAGCGCCTGGTTATCAAGCACCTCCAGTCCGCTACCAAGGGCAAACTGGACCCGTGCCAGTTTGCTTACCAAGGTAACCGGTCTGTCGATGATGCCGTCGCCCTGGCCCTTCCTTCATCCTCCAGCAGCTAGAAACCCCTAATCGCTACGCTCGCCTCCTCTTCGTAGACTACTCGTCTGCTTTCAACAGCATAGTCCCCCAGACCCTGTTCGACAAGCATCAGCTCTTCAACCTCTTTCCCTCCATCTCTTTCTGGATTCTGAGCTTCCTCCTCAACCGCCCCCAGTCAGTGAAGATAGGCAGCAACATCTCGCAGTTCCTGACCCTGAGTACAGGCGCACCGCAGGGGTGTGTCCTGTCTCCTTTTCTATACTGCCTG
>CM072514.1:48067134-48184634 GCA_036898135.1 Oncomelania hupensis | reverse complement strand
TTTGCACTACTGCTCATTTTGGGAGTTGCGTTCCCTCGTCATCTCCATTTTCCTATAGGCTTGCGAAACATGGTTCCCACAGCAGATCTACAGCGAAGAATACAAAGCACGGAGATGAGGTCCTACAGAAGACTTCTGGGCATTTCCTATACCCAGCACATGACCAAGTCCGACAGACCATCACACAAGCCGTTGGACAACACGATGACATGCTCACAGTGTTGAAGAAACGGAAACTCCGATGTTTTGGCCACATCACCCTAGCACCAGGCCTAGCAAAGATTGTCCTGCAAGGCACGGTGCAAGTATGCAGAAGAAGAGGGAGACAGAAAAAGAGGTGGGAGGACAAAATTGGAGAATGGCCTGGCTCGACACTGAGCGAAGCCATGAGGGTTGCTGAGGACAGAGAAAGATGGAGTACGCTGGTTAAACGATCACCTGTGGTGCCCCAACTACTTTCGAGTTACGGAATAGGATAGGGTTTTGACTCTAGTGTATTTTAAACTAGAAGGGCAAAGCACAAATCTACATGAAAATGAGTGCTACTAAAAACTCAAACGATGACATTAAAACGCAAAGTAACACGGACTTTGATCTTGGGATGATCTCTACCTTGAGACGATCATGACCTTGACTTCTGGCTTCAAATGGATACTTATGTACGATCAAATAAACTTCAAAAAAGTGGTTTTATGCCAAAAAGCAGTTACCTTGATTGTCGCGTCACCCGAGTGGGTTCCGCGACGTTCAGCTCATGCAACGAGTGGTAAGGATAAAAACTCAAACAAAAGAACTAACACAAAATGCCAGATGAACAATCACACTCTTTTATTCAACAACAAACACGCATACACAGGATAATGGGATACTAAACCACCCTCAACCCCTATTAAGACCCCCAACCCAGTACCTATTAAACAATTACCTCCCTTGTCTAGCCCGGAATCCCAGAACTGTATACAAACAAAATGCCCACAACAATATGCAACAACAGCAATAAACAATTAAATTTCACTTCATATAAATACAATTTCGGCTGAGCAAACAAATCAGCAAGTCTTAGACATCAATTGTACTGCATAAACTAACTTACAATCTAATCTCACTGTTCGTAACTTAATTGTTCAACCGAGCTCAGAATAAACTATAGACGATAAGCAGACAGATAGTTGAATCAATTCACACGTAGTGCTGAAGATAGGGGTTGGTTTTATGTGCGTGAATGCGAATCTGTATGTGTGTCGGTGTTGTTGCAACTGGCTTCCTGTGATCCCGATATAAAGCTCCCGGTTGTACGAAGTAACAGGCAAGTCCCGGCGATGACAGGGGACCACACCCAGCAGCGGTGCCAACAACCAAGGAGAGATGTGGCGGTGGTGGTGGTGAAGCCCGACGACGTCTACACCTCACAGTGGCACAGGCACAAGCCCCAGAGCCTGGAGCACAATGGACCAGCAGCACAGCGGCAACACCGCAGAAAGATCGCAGACCTATAACAATGGCGGTAGTACATGTAGCAAGCCCAATCTGTCGACAAATACAGGGTCTCACTAATTCGTCCACAAAACGTAAACATTACATAACAGATACCCCTTCCGCCGTCCGCCATCTTGACCTATTTATACATGCATCTCAATAATACAATGCAGTTCTTAATTCTATAATTTATATCTCTTCCATAAAACACAGTTGTTTATATACATTTACATAATTATTACAATTGCACTTCCAGTCACACAATCCCGATTCATCTCATCCACATCTCTATCCTCATCACCCCTCTCCACGTTATAATACATAATCTCCCTTCATTCAAAATTATCTCTATCACGCTATAATACAAACACGCTTCCCTCATATTCATCACCTTCATCACCCCTCTCCAACCTAGCACATTGTCTCCCTTCCTTCACATTCATCACCCTTCTCTCTCTCTCTCTCTTTAACATGCATACTTCATTGTCACCCTTTGTAACCCACTTTGGCAACAACATCAACAATATTATTCATTCTACCCAAATAATAAGAAAAGCATAGAAAATCATACAAAAATCAATAAACTACTAGTATATATCAAAATACATTCCTTTCCCCCTCATTCACCATCATTCGTTCACGTACGCAGTCTCGGACTGCATAGCCACTAAGGAAATGAATTACAGGGTTCAAATCACCTTTTAAGTCCTCGGCTTGTGATAACGGATGCACGTACACATACACAATACAACACCATACAAAACAGTACACCACAGTACAGAGCCACACTAGTTTAGTTGAGAGTATCAAGTTCGTTACTGGGCTATTTGCTATGCTTATTACTGGAGCATCTCAATACTGACGAAGTACTTGAGCCTTGGAAGGGGCCTAAGAATAGGCACCACAACCTTAGGATACAGCCCTACACTTATTCCTTCCTGAATACAATGGCGGCTAGAATCCTTCCACTAACATCTTTTGGCCATTCCTGTCCCGACGTGGGTACAGGTCCTCGGGTGGTTCGAAACAACGCAACTCTACCCTTCCAGAAGGACCTAACTCTAATCTGACACAACTGTCACAAAGTCACTTCTGTCCAAAAAGAATGACTGCTTGCAAAAGCTTCCAAATTGACTCTGCCAACTAAATCACATACCAGCACACAGGACAAGCATCGAGTCGAGTTCAGTAACCCAATTTCCCCTACTATGCATTATGCTCTTTGCGTTAAACACGTGAAACCCACACATACTTATCTTCCATAGGCAGTAGAAACAAACTGCCAACTCGACTTTACACACTGTATCACTAGAGATGTGCAACTCTGCGCAATATATAACTATCTCTAGTATGTGCTGAAAACTCGTGTCATCACATTGATCTTCAATGACCTTGATCTTGACCTTTACTTGATCTAATGCTCATGTATGAACAAATAACCCAAAGTTAATGCATACTTTGGGTCAAGTATAGAGCCAATCCGCTGTACCATGACGATTTTAACAAAAATGTTTTTGTAAGGCCTCAAATTATCTTGATCTTCAAGATCAACGTAAAAACAGAACACACATATGAAAGGTCAATTTATTCTCTGTACATACAAGTTTGCACTTTTTATCTCTCATAGTTTAGGGTCAAGGTCACTTTAAAGTACTCATAACCGACTTTGGACAGCTCAAGTGATCTTGATGCATGGTTGACCAAATGTGTGTCACATATATTTTATGCATCAAACAATCGTTCAATATCAATAACTTAAAGAAAAAAAAAATTTGAAATAGGTTCTAAGAAATGAAACCACTAGCAACTTTTGCACGTTTATTTAATATAATTTTTAGACTCATCTCGGACAAATTTGAGGTGGGTCAGGGTGGGTTGGTAAGGGTGGGTGGGGGTGGGGAGTGAGAAGATAGACGCCTGTGAATCCCAAAACAAAACTAAAACAGGTTATGATCATCAGGCAAACAAAGTAGCTGTTCAGTCAATTTTGAGATCCGGCGCAAAAAAGTGTTTAGAAAGTATGAACCACAGCGTCTCATGAAAAGTGCAAACATGATGTAAAATGTAGTTAAAGTATGTGTATAGAAAAATAATTAAAACCGGTTAAGTACCTCATTCTTGTGATAAAATAATAAATGTGTTTTGAAAAGAAAAGTGAAATTCGGAGCTACGGACCGGCCACCCGATCGACTCGGTTACTGAATGAGTTATTACCCATGCATGAGTTGAAGTAAAAATCCATCAAATCGGTTGTTGTTATTGTCGTTGTTTATTTGTTTGTTTAATTTGTTTATCAGAAAATGTACCCCAGCGATTCTTTGTCGTAAAGCAAATTATTATGATGAGGTCACGAACCTAGCTAGTACTGTTTCTATGCCGTTTGGCCAAAATCGGTTCAGTGGTTCTTGGAGATATGGCGTTTAACGGACCAGCCAACAAGCAAATATTAGGCTCGTTCTAATTCCCGAGTATTTCAAAGTATTTCCGGACTCTGGAAATACAAGTCTGGAAATACAATAAAGACTCACTCACTTGAACGATTTGCTACATATTTCATGCGGATGGTCTCCTGTAGTGGTCACAAAACAAATCTGTGAAGAAACAAAAAACATATTCACTGATTGTGGCAGTGCACCAAAATAAATACCAACGACAACAACAACAACAACATCATCATCATTATCATCATCATCATCATCATCATCATCATCATCATCATCATCATCATCATCATCGATCAATAAATCAGTCAATCATAATCAATAAAACAATTAATCAATCAACCAGTCAGTCAATACATAAAAACATAACTTTGAATTTATCCGCGAACACAAAAAATAACAACTAGAACTGCAAAGCCCATATGACATGTTTGTTGGGAAACTTATTCGCGATATTCTATGAAAATGAGTGCACGGTATGGATTAGGATTTAACAAGTTGGCAAACCATTCAAATGTATTTATTAATTTAATTGTTCTTATTTAGCGCTTTTCCAGTTCAAGAGCTGCTTAAGGCGCTGGCTGATACAGGATCTAACTGGGCGATCGGGGATCCCGGATGTGAGAAAGGAGCAAGTGCTGGTTGGGTGTGTTTGTGTAGTCGGCATTCACCCGTATAGGACATGACCCTCAGGATCTTTAAAGTCCGTGCGTTAGAATGCGTCCGTGCCAACATTAGACCTCGATTTATACTCTTATCCAAAGTAGTAGAGGCGCAGTATCTCAGGGTTATATTACTGGTGTTGGTCATATCTCAAGTTGTTCTTGAGATATGTCAATGTCGGCCCACTCATTGGCCGAAAATGCAAATGACTAACATTTGATTTGTTTTGATTCCCGACTATGTCGAAGTATTATCTGGAGATCCAATTTAAAACAACAACAACAACAAACAAACAAACATCAACAACAATAAACTACTACTTTTGCTCGTTATCAGCCCTCAAGGATCAGTCCAGCTATCATTTTAAACTTTTACCGGTATACCCCCTCCTCCCTCTCCCCCTCTCCTACATTTAACTGTTGTTTTAGAGCATATGCCCCTAGGAGAGGGCAGAATGTGAGGGGGGGGGGCCCCCGTAGGGGTGTCGGGGGTTTCAGTATAAATAATATTCCCACTTTCTTGAAATTTAGTGCTTTAAGTTCAAATTCCCACTGTCGCTGTCTTTCTCCTTTGTTCTTTCTCATTCCTACTCTGTTCTATCAATCTATCTCCTTCTTCGCTAGACCAGTCACCTACCTTTTTTCTTGAAAACTCTTCCGGGACAAAACTCCTCATTTGTGTGTGAGGTCTGTTTTGGATCAGCTTGGAAATAGTGGACGCTTTCTACCAGGTGGTCACTGGGGCTTCCTATGTTATTATTTGGCAATGTATGCATTTTATATGTGTTTTGTTGATATTTTATAATTATGTTTATATTCTATTCTGTTTTTGTAAATGGGGGTTCAATAAATTAGAGTATAGCCTCAGCGTCCCCTGCGTGGATGTCTTTATTGTAAATAATAATAATAAATTATAATAATAATAATAATAATAATAATAATAATAATAATAATAATAATAATAATAATAATAATAATAATAATAATAATAATAAAGTGACCGGCTGGAGGAGTGACTTCAGTGTTGCTACTAGGGTTGTTTCGGCAGATCTTTTATGTGGATCAAGGGCGAGTCCTCTTTCAGCGAAGTTGTGGTCTTGATTGTGTGGTCCTGATTCCTATACTGGTACTGATTTGGCTCGGAAGAGTCCGCTGGACCTAAAGCAATAAAAATTGTTATTGAAATTTGTTGTCCCTGAAGCCAGCTTTCAATGGAGGACCTGAAGGTGTTTTATCATAGCATACCATGGGCTATAAGGGTTTAGTATACAGCGTTAGAATTTTGCATGCGCCTGAGTGCCCGGGGAGCCTTAATTTAGCAACAACACAGCACTTTTTCAAAACAAAAGAAAAAAGTCTTTTTGCCTAAATTTAATACAGGATAACATGTATATTGCAAAAAAAAATTCAGTTTTTAACATAAGTTGAAAACTTTTTTTTAAATAGCCATTTTAAAAAAAAAACTCCGAATCAGCAGTTTCAACTTTTTTTTTGCATTTTAGGTGACCGGCTGATGGCTTGCTTATATATTGGACAGAATGTTAATTTAACGCCTTAATAAGTTAGTCCTTGATGTGATCCTTGTAAACAAATATTAAAAAAACTCAAACTTAATGTTTCATGCATGACAAATTATTTGTATTTTGAAGTGTGTAAGCATAAAATAGGCCTATCACTCAGGGATAACTCATCACGGACGACAACTTTTGGCATGTGTTGATGCTACGTGCAGGAACTAAAAACCACTTTTTAAAGTAATTTACGGTCGAATTTCAATTTTTATTTTTTTGCTTTGACATGGAAATAGTGCATTCTATTATCTGTACACAAAGTTTTAGCGAGGATTCTTCTTATTTAATAACAATTTTCACGATAAAACCCATCTTTTCACTTGCCATTTCAGATATTAGGACGCGGACATCTCCTTTTGCATAAAAACCGAAGCTACAGGTTTTCCATAATAATTATTGGTTAAAATTATTTATTTCTGATAAGTTTTCGCTTAGAAATAGCCCGTAATGTCATACTGCTGTTCTGTGGGCACACTCAGGGATAACCCTATTCGTCATCACGGACGACAACTCTTGGCATGTGTTGTTGCTACTTAATTCTTGTTATGGCACCCAGATCGTAGTTGACGGTGCGCCCAACGGGCGCGTCTAAAATCATAAAACAAAGATAATTCATTGAAGCTACCTTCCAATAGCCAACATAGTAATTAAAGATCGGAGGAAAACTTCATAGTGACAGCATCAGAAATATTCCGTTGCACATTGCATTCTTATTTTCTCCATTCGCTTTTATTTGGGATGGGTCGGGAATAGTCTCCCTTTACGCATGAAAGACGAGCTTTCTGATTGGCCAGTAATTTATTCAATAACCAATCAGAGAGTCAGTTGCTATCTCGCGCGTGCGCAACAAAACATGAAGTTGTTCTGAAACAAGTATGTCGAGTAAAATGTTTAACATCTTCAAAAAACGTTATTTTAACCAAATATTTGAGTTCTTCTCAGATACTCAGCATTGAGCCTTTGTTATTGCTTGTATTAATATTCTGATATTGTTAAACATTTTTGTCTGTTTCAAGTGTCAAAAATAATAAACAAAAGTTTCTTTGACGTAAACCAAACACACATTATGGGTTTGGATTTGTTATATTTGTCATTGTATAACTATTTGGTTAGCTTTAACTGGAAGGAATCTCTTAGAAGGTCGTTCGTGTATTTCAAGTTGGGCACTCAACACATTTTTTGGGCACCCAAGAGTTTCAAGTAAAGGGCACCCTTGTAAAAAAAAAAGTTAATTTCTAGCCTGTTATAGTATAGTATAGTAAGGTATAGAATAGTATAGTATAGTATAGTATAGTATAGTATAGTATAGTATAGTATAGTATAGTATAGTATAGTATAGTATGGGGGTCATGTGGCAACATAGCGGCGTGCGGGCTAATATTTGAAAGTTGGTGCAGAACTTTGTAAGATTACACTGTATATTCAGGGTCGTTGGATACAATATTCTGTGGTCAGAAGTACTGTGAATAGTGTAACCCTCATAAAACAACCAAAATGATATCGGTGGACTTGTGGCGTGCCAGAATAGGGCTGTTTAGAGGTGGGACTGTGCGCAGTATTATGTCAGACATGTCGGACATGGCGAGCGAGATATCAGTGCCATTAGGGACAGGCGACATTTTACTGTTCTACACAAGCCTCTTGTTTCTAGCTGCAATAGGTTTCTGTCTTGGAAACACAATACTAACCTCAGTGAAAATACCCCTCTGCCACCTTGATGTTTGTTGTAGCAGTGGAACGTTGGCAGTAAACAAAACCGTCTTCGATATTACAGTGCACGATGACGTCACGATGCGGCAGTCACCTGTGTTGTGCATTCTTAGGGGATCCCTAATGGCAGTGAACCGGGTAGCCGGGTGTACACTACAGTATCTTGTGTACAACTGTGTGGCGTGTGGCATGAAGCTTCTGTTATCCGGTGATGTGGAAGAAAATCCTGGCCCTCCCAAAGTTGACGATTTTCAGTGGAAATCAGAAGCTTGACAAACTTTTCAGTGCTATAGAAAGCCAAACTGTGGCGATTCAAGCAATGAGAGGGGAAATCAGTGATCTAAGGAAGTCAGTGGCTAGTGACATTGGTGACTTGAATAAAAAAATTGCAACTTTGACAGACACTGTTGATGGAATGCAGGATGAAATCGATCGCCTGGAGGGATTCTCGAGAAGAAATAACGTGAAGATATTCGGTGTTAGTGAGAGCAATGGAGAGAACTGTGAATTTGTGGTAAGGGACATGTTGTCAACGTATTTCGCAGAGACAGAGTGGGATGATGATGTAGTGGAGAGGGCACACAGACTCGGCAAGTTTACCCCACATAACAAGAAACCTCGACCAATTATAGCGAAATTCCAGAGATGGGGAGACCTGATGAAAGTGATGGGCAACAAAGCAGCGAGAGACAGTATGTACAATCACGGTTACACTTTTGCACAGGACTTGACACGGCGGCAGCAGGCGAAGCTGAGAGAGTTGAGGGAGGAGGTTAAATCCGCTTACTATAAGAAAGGGAGATTACATGTCATGAACCCACGCCCTCCTCCTGAAGAACCACCCTCTGATCATCCCATCCCCATCCACTCCGACCCAGTTTACCCCCCTCTTGAGCGACTATCCAACAATGCGGCCAGCGTTGGGGTTTCCTCTGTCAGGCAGAACTCTGACGTCACGGCGGCCGGCCGGCAGCCATTCAGCAACGAGAGTGGCAGTGACACAAGGGTACCACAGGGTGACGTAGTGTGATCTCCCGGCAGTCAGTCGACGTCACAGCCATGCGGTGCGAGGCCTACAACTAGGGCCAACGCTATGAAGTCCACGACCTTGCATGACGCGTGGAGTAACAGTAACAGCAAGTCTCGTTCGAAATCGGGCAGCACCAAGGCCAAAACATTGTTAATCCAGGGACTACAAATAAACTTTGTTTATTTTTGTCGTGGAACGTGGAGGGGTTAGTTAACAAGCTGTCAGATCATGATTTCGTTAACTTTGTTACTTCATTTAACGTGAGTTGTTTACAAGAAACTTTTACATTTACAAGCTTTGACCCAACCATTCACTTTAAAAACTTTTTGGTGTTTCATTCACCTGCTGTGAAGCTGTCCAAGATGGGTAGGGGATCAGGAGGCACATTACTACTTATTAAGAAAACTTTGGTTGATTATATTTCTGTTGTTGATACAGGCATTGATAATATGCTCAGTGTTCAGTTGAGTAAACAGTTGTTTGGATTGGACAAAGACATTGTCTTTGTTGGTCTGTATAACCACCCACCTGGAAGCCCATACTATGATCAGAAAGACTATGATAGTATTTTTACTGAATTAGAGCAATTTGTACTGTCAATATTAGAAAAGGCTGAAAAAGGATATTTCCTTATTGCCGGTGATTTTAATGCCAGAATAGGGAATTGGTGCTTGGAGGTGGATTGTGAAGATGACTATGCTCCTATGGAGGACAATTTGTAAAGAGTTTTAATTTTTTTTTATTGTTTTTAAAACATTGCAGTTTTTAGTCACTTTTGGTCCAAGGTACAAAGAGTTATTTATTGACAATTCAACGGAAATCCATTTCAAGGGATCCGTTGAAACGTCCAAAGCGTTTTCCCGTTGAAACGACCAAGTAACCCAACCCCTAAGCCTAAATTAGTAAATGCAGCCACATTTTCCTATTCTGGCCGCAAGCCTCTTCCAGCACTTTCACCTTGATGCTGCCCTAATCCCCCAAAAACGACTTTTTAGAAATATTAATTAAGATGCTAAGTTGACAATTATGAACTATAATTCGTTGCCTGGTTTGGTGAAGTCAGCAAAATGGCAAATGCTTTGACAACTGATGTTATTGTTCCTCGTCAAGCATCCCAACAGACTCTCCGTGACAACCAACCTGCGGCCACTCCAGAAGAATATTTCAAGATTAGCATTGCCATTCCATTCTTGGAACACCTGTCAACCGAATTGGATTCGAGGTTCAAAAATGCTGACCTAGCAGTTGATGGTCTCTGTCTGGTGCCAAGCACTTTAATAGACAACTAGGATGGTTTCATGCAGGTTCCAGAAGGGGTGAAGGCATTGGCAATGTTGTGGGAGTCTGACCTACCAGACAACGCTACCCTTGATGCAGAATACCAATGGTGGGTTTGCAAATGGCGAAGTGCTGCTGAGAATGCGACAGCTGTCATCCCATCCACGGCATCAGAAGCACTGAAATATTGTGACTGGGATTTTTATCCCAACCTGTTCATCATGCTAAAGAACCTTTGCACCCTGCCTGTCACTACTGCCGAGTGTGAGCGTTCAAACAGTCAGTTGCGCAACCTGAAAAACTACCTGCGCTCTACAATGGGGCAACAGAGGCTCAATGGACTTGCTTTACTGAAAGTGCACAGGGATGTTGATATTGACTTCAAAGAGGCAGTGAACTGTTCTGCCAGACGATACAATTCACAAATGGTACTAATGCCGAGGAACCTAGTGCAGCAAGACTGAATGTGAAAGCAGGGCGGTGATGTTCATAAACTACAAGGTAAAGCTTTACACCGTTAACGATCGACAAAAAAGAGTGAATAATAATAGTATACAAAACATCTCTGCTGATAAATAAATGTTTGTGTGTGTGTTGTTGTTGTTGTTGTTTTTAAGGGAGGGGCAGAGGATAATTTTTGTACCCCAGAGTTTGTCAGTTCAATTGTTAAAAAAGCTCAAAGTCCCAGACCATCACAAATGGCTTTTTCAAGGTTCAGATTGCACCAGATTGCACCATTTTGCGTCCTTGAAAAAAAAAGTCCCGGGGGGCATGCCCCCGGACGCCCCTAGAAGACTCGGCGCTTCGCGCCTTCGCTGAATCTGTAACCCCCCCTTCGACCTTTCCCAGGTCCGGCCCTGCCGACTGTCAATGTAGAGACACCACTAAAAACAAGTTTCTCTAAAGTAAAATGGGATGGGTCAAAGGAACAGGAGTTTCGAAATTTTCTGGCATCCAATTATGCAGTAGAGTGTCTGAATGAAGCGGTAGTGCAATTAGAGATCAGTATTGAAGCAGCCGTTGACAAATTCACGAGCCTGTTGCGCGAAGCGAGCGAGTGTATGCGTCAGACAGTGAGAGTAGGGGGTGGAGTAAGTAGTTATCGTAGCAAGTGGTATGACCGCGATTGTGAAAACTTGAAAATCGACGCGAGACGATCGCTGGCGCGGTACAGGCGCTCGAAGTACGCTGAAGATAGACTATTGTACAAAGAAAAAAGAAATGTGTATTTGAGCACTTTGAAAGAAAAAAAGAAAACTTATAAGGATAAGATGACACAAACACTACTTGAAAATAAAAAAGATAGTAAGAAATTTTGGTCTACTGTACGTAGTTTGAACAGAAAACCAAAAGAGACTCCCCAAGTCGATATTAATATTTGGAAAAATCACTTTGAACGCATTCTTGGTGGTGAGACTACTATTAATGGCAATGAGTAGGGGTAAATGAAGACGAGACTTGGATGCCGGAGGACGAAATTTGTGTTCCTGATCTAGATGCCCCTATCACCCAGGAGGAGATGAAGAAAGCAATTAGAAGTCTGAAGTCGGGGAAAGCAACTGGGATAGACGATATACTAGCTGAATCTTTAAAGGCAGCAGAACAGTTTGTAACACCATTTTTTAACCAGGCTTTTTAACCAGCTTTATGACAGTGGTCACTTCCCGGCAGCGAACTTGTTTTTTCCAACCTAGTTCCAGTCATTCGCCGAAAAATGCAATTACCGAAGTCGAGCGAAGCTATCCGATGTTTTACGAACGAATGCTGGCAGGAAACCACAGGCTGGGAAGTCTCGTCTTTCGTAGGCCTCAATTACATACTATACTACGTACGTATGTAGGAGGCCCACGAGTTTACAAAGATGAAAGAAAAGACTTCAGCGCCTGTGGTGAAACATCCGTGCATAAAAATAGCCGCTGTTGCTTCTAGATCTAATTCTATTTCGATCTGCACAGCTTCAAGCTGTAAGTCAATTCGAGATTCGCATTTTGAAGCAGTTAGTACTATTATTATTTTATGATGATTAATATACTGACACAATTAGTAATAAAGAGTAAAAGTAATACATAACACATAATGCACATACAACGATTTCACATCTATATCAACAATAAAAGCATGACAAAACTTCAAAGCGCTATGGATACGTTGATGTCCCTTCAGCACAACAAGGCAAAGCAAGTTTATAATGGTCTCAAAAAACAGTGACATTTTTATTGCAAGCTCCAAAGCAATTATTTATTTAACTAATATTATTCTTTTTAATTGATACAGTAAATTTGTTATATGTATTTCAATGATATGTATTTTAATGAGAAACACGTATTTAAAAAAATGTTGCGTGGCACGCGGTAAATTTCCATAAATCATCTGAAAACTTTGGTTAAATCTATAAGAAAAAATAACCAGTAACACCATCTGAATATTTCGGGTTACACCCAACTTCAGCAAAAACAAACAAAACGTCACTGACCATATTTACACCATTGAGCACGCACAGCAGCACAATATTCTTCTTTTTTTTTAAAGTAGGAATAATAATAATAATAATAATAATAATAATAATAATAATAATAATAATAATAATAATAATAATAACAAACAAACAAAACAAATAAATTAAAGATTTAACTAAATAACTATACTACTACTACTACTACTACTACTACTACTACTACTACTACTACTACTACTAGCGAAGTTGTGGTCTTGATTTTGTGGTCCTGATTCGGCTCTTTGCAGTCCGCTGGACCCTGTAAGCAATGAATAACTAAGTAGCTATTAATTTAACTCTGATCTCGAGTTGTCTTGATTTTGTGGCCCTGATTCGGCTCTTTGCAGTTCGCTGGACCCTGTAAACAATGAATAACTAACTATTAATTTAACTCTGATCTCGAGTTATAAAAAAAAAATTCGCTTAGCCTACTAGTCCTTCTCCGGAAATTTAAAGATTCAAATATTATAAAGTATAGGCCTAAATATTATTAATTAGAATAGATATATAGTTTATACATTTATTTACGTATAAAACAAACAATACAGGTCTAATAATTATATTCAGCTAGTGAGCTTCTTCGCTGCACGAAGACTGACTTATAATATATAATGTAGATTAAGCCTATGTTTACTGTATAACAGTGTCTACTTGGTTCGAGGCAGGAAATGGGGAATGCTATTATTAGCCTACTGCTGAGAACTAACAAAATGCAAATCAAGGAACGCAACTATTAAATATGGTCGATAATAACAAAGTATACCGTTGCGAAATGCTAATCTGTGTAAATCGAACAGAATTAGAAGCAACAGCGATCATTTTTAATGTCAACTAGTCGTAGTCATGCAAGCATAATTTCGTAACACATCGGAGAGCTTCGTTCGACTTCGGTGATTGCCTTTTTGGGCGAATGACTGGAACTAGGTTGGAAAAAACAAGTTTGCTTCCCGGCAGGCTGGACTCGTTCTGTTATTATACCTTTACTCAAAAAAGGTGACCCAACTAACCCAGAAAACAACCGGGGCATTTCTTTACTGAGCATTACTAGCAAAGTTTTTACAAAGATCTTAAACACCAGGTTGTATAAGTGGGCAGAAAACAGGGCCGGACCTAAGTTTTTCAGGGGTAGGGGCCCAAATTTATTTTAGGGTAGTAGTGAAGGCGCGAAGCGCCTAGTTTGTTAGGAGGGTCCGGGGGCATGCTCCCCCGGAAAATTTTTTGAAAAGGGAGAAAAAATGGTGCAATCTGGTGCAATCTGAGCACGTAAAATTGCAAAATTTTGATGCTATAGTTTCCCACTGATTTTGGGGAGAAATTACCTTTAAAAAAGTGTGTGTGTGTGTGTTAGGAATAAAGTCATAACAAAAATATGACTTAGGTCTTTGGGGAACAAAATATAGTGATACTCGGGTCCGCGGTAGACTCCTAAATGTGTTTTCTTTCTTTTTTTTTCTTTTTTTTTCAAAAAAGGGTAGGGGCCCGGGGCCCTCGGGCCTCTAGGGCAGGTCCGGCCCTGGAAAAGGAGGGGAAAATCTGTGAAGAACAAGCAGGTTTTAGGAAAAATTACTCCACCACTGACCACATTTTTTCCTTATTTTCTTTAATACAGAAAACAATTAATTCTAAGCAAAGGAGCAAAGTGTATGTCGCTTTTGTCGACTATATGAAGGCTTTTGATTCCTCTGGAGAGTACTAAATAAGGTCAAAACATCAACAAAAATGCTACGAATATTACACGGAATGTATGCCTCAGTTCAGTCTTGTGTGAGATGGGGCGCAACCCTGTCAGACTTCTTTGATTGCCCTAGTGGGGTGAAACAAGGGTGCTTATTATCTCCCCTTGTTTTTTCTCTGCTAATGAGTGAAGTTTCTGAAGAAGTAACAGCAAGAGGTCGACATGGTTTTCAATTTCAACCAGGGCTTAGGGAGATATTTTTGCTGCTTTTTGCAGACGACATTGTGTTACTGTCTTCTACTCCTGTAGGCTTACAGAATCAGTTGAATAACCTTGACACAGCATCAGGCAAATTAGGTTTAAAAGTAAACCTTGATAAAACCAAAGTGATGATTTTTAGGAAAAGGGGTAGGCTATCTAAGAAAAAAAAGTGGTTTCTGAAAGGTACTGAACTAGAAATAGTAAACGAATATAAGTATTTAGGTTTTGTGTTGACGAGTAGGCTGTCTGTTATATCAGCTTTGGATCAAGTTGTAAAAAAAGGCAAGGGAAAGGTGGTTGAAATCTTGAGAACCATGTGGAGTCTTGCCAAGATTAACATGTCTTTTTTCCTCAGGTTGTTAGATGCGAAGGTCAAGCCGATGTTGTTGTACTCTTCGGAGGTCTGGGGAGTAACACAGTATTAAGTTGTTGAGTCAGTCCAGCTTTTTGCTCTAAAAAGATTATTGAGTGTGGGCCCCAGGACCCCGAATGCGATGGCATACGGCGAAACCGGGCGATATCCTCTGTATATAGACAGCACCCTGAGCGTAATCCGGTACTGGTTTACACTGCGGAAAATGGACGTGAATAGAATTCCTCGTCAGGTGTATGAAATGTTGTGTACCAGCAGTTTTAGAAATAACGTTCAGCAGAAAAATTGGGCGAATATGGTTAAGTGTACGGTTGACAATTATGGGTTTTCCTATGTCTGGTCAGATGGAGTTGGGAATGAAAAAATATTTCTGAAAACTTTGAGGCAGAGAATGATTGATTGTTATCATCAGCAGTGGAATGCAAAATTGAATGGAAGTGAGAGGTTTGAATTCTATCGATCTTTCAAATCATTATTATGCCCAGAAAAGTATTTAGCTAAACTAACGATAAATAAGTTTAGAGTGTTTTTCACCAGATTCCGGTTAGGTCTTACTGATTTGAATCGGTCCTGATTTGGCTCGGAAGAGTCCGCTGGACCTAAAACAAAAATAATGTAATGTAATGTACTGATTTGAAAATCCATCATAGATACACTGCAGTTAACCCTTTGTGCATTTATTGTGATGTTATAGAAGATGAATGGCATTTCTTTTTTGATTGCTCACTGTATGTTGATTTAAGAGCAAAATATCTGTCTAAACACATCGTTGGTATGAACCTGAGAGATCGTATAATTGTTTGGAAACGTCTGTTGAGTATGGAAAGTGTCGAGGTTACGAGAGATATTGCAATTATGTTTTTCTGAGGAAAGCTGATGTGAAAATTTTGTATAATACTTATTGTTTCACATTTCTGCTCCCGATTTTTATTTTTATTTGCTCACGTACCCACTTATTGTATGTCTACAGGCCGGAGGCCTAATTCTTTTTTGACCGAATACATTTCTTGTTCTTGTTCTTCTTGTTCTTGTATAGTATAGTATAGTATAGTATAGTATAGTATAGTATAGTATAGTATAGTATAGTATAGTATAGTATAGTATAGTATAGTATAGTATAGTTGTTTTGGCATTATACGTAATAGCATTTCGTGCGTTCGAATTAGTAGGCCTACTGTCTCGCGGTTTAGGCTGCAAGCACTGAATTCGCCTATACTGTCGCTGAAGGTTGCTGCTTTATTTTCGCAGGCTGGTTCAAAACGATTCCTTTGACCTGTTCCAACGCGCAAAGGCAGTAGAGATCATCTTTTTAGACCATCTTTATCGGCAAAAGAATCAACGTTCTGACAGGCTACACAAGGCACGAAGAAAAAGTAAGTAATCAGTAATCAGTAAGCTGATCCCACTGTCTCTCCGCCAACGCAGAGCCCATAATAACAGCCAATTTAGCCGCATCACCTGCCGAACTGAGTACCGTTCATCCTCTTTCTTACCCGTACTATAAAAGACTGGAATGCTCTTCCCCAGGAGGTAATTCCCCTTTCACCCTCCCTTTCCCAGTCCCCTATTCGCTATATGTAACGTGGGACTTTAATCTACCTAACCTAACCCCAGGAGGTAGTGGAGGCCAAAACTGTTGATGCTTTTGCATCAAAAACCTCCCACCGACCAGAAATAATAGACAGTTAATCAACAACATTACAACTCCTCCCCCCCCCCCCCCAATCCCTCTGTCACTAATCAGATCTGGACTGTCCATGAACTAGGAGAACGGCCTTTTGTAAAACATGTGCAAAGCCCTCATAGTGCCAGTATAATCAACAAGTATGATTGTGGGCGCCTACGGAAAGACAAGACAAGACAAAAGAGGAGAAAAAATGAAGCATTTCAGAGCTGTATCAAGTCCTGAAGAATCAAACCGCTACACATGCTTGTTACTTTCAAATTCCATTACCTTTCGGTACGTCTTTTAAACTACTGGTCTTTCTCCTACTTACCTTGCAGAAGAACTTTTATCAATTGCTGACTTCTTCTTACGCAAACCGCACATGGAAACCTCTTGACATCACTAGGTGACGTTTCAGAACACTCGTCCCAGGAAGTGCGTCATTGCTATGTTGCATGACGATTCATCAACAACTGGCAAACAATTAAAATGTAGTTTGTGTCACTTCACATTCAACTTCAATTAAAAAAAAAAAAATAATAATAATAATAAAAAGGTTTGCAAATGTTACAAATGGGTTTTTAATATATTTGGAAATCATAACGAGCCAAAATGTACGTCTGTCGGTCGGTTGATACGATGGGCGCTATATCTCAAGAACTACTGAACCGATTTTGACCAAACTTCACAGGAACATTGTCATCATATTTAACCCAAAGGCAAAGTAACTGTTTTTTTTTTTATTTTATATAAACATTCTGCTCTCAAAAACGGCTGAATCGATTTTATTGAGTTTTGGTATACATGGACTTCAAATCATGGGCCATACTTCAGTAGCAGTCCGATTGTCGGTCCACCTCTCCGAATTTCATTTTTAGTTCAAAACACACTTGTTGCCTTATCTCAAGAATAACTGAACCGAAATCCTATCCTATCCTATCCTATCCCGTAACTCGGAGGTCGTAGGGGCACCACAGATGATTGTTTAAACAGCGTACTCCATCTTTCTGTGTCCGCAGCAAACCTCATGGCTTCGCTCAATGTCAAACCAGTCCATTCTCGAATGTTGTCCTCCCACCTCTTTTTCGGTCTCCCTCCTCTTCTACCTCCTTGCACTGTGCCTTGCAGGGTGGTCTTTGCAAGGCCTGATGATCTAGTGAGGTGGCCATACCATCGGAGTTTCCGTTTCTTCACCACTGTGAGCAGGTCATCGTGTTGTCCAATGGCTTGTGTGATGGTCTTTTGGACATCGTCGTTGGTGATGATCTGGTTATAGGAAATGCCCAGAAGTCTTCTGTAGCACCTCATCTCCATTCTTTGTATTTTTCGCTGTAGATCTGCTGTGAGGATCCATGTTTCGCAACCGTATAGGAAGATGGAGATGACAAGGGAGCGCAACAGTCTTACTTTGGAATGTAGACTGATGGTCCTGTCTTTCCAAATGGGTTTCAACCTTGTCAGGGCAGCAGTTGTTTGTGTGATCCTGGAGAGGACTTCCTGTCGGGACCCATTGTCTGATACAATGGCTCCTAAATATTTGAAGCTATGCACTGTGTTGAGAGATTGGCCTTGGACTTTGATATCCGTGTTGATGGTGTTGTTGGTCATCATTTTGGTCTTCTCTGCACTTATTTCCATTCCATATGCTCTGGAAGTGGTGTCAAGCCTCTGCACCAGCTGTTCAAATTCTTGTTTCTCTCCAGCCAATCCAACAATGTCATCCGCAAAACGGAGGTTGGAGATTGCTCTACACTCTATGCTGACTGTGCCTTCGTGATCTGCAAGGGCACGATGTTGAAGAGTGTTGAGAGAGTAGGCATCCTTGACGCACACCTTTTGTTGTTATGAACCAGTTTCCGATGGCGCTGTTATGGAGGACTGCACTGGTAGCCGTGTCATACAGGCTTTTGATGACTTCAATAATTTTAGGGCTGATGTTGTACACTCTCATTGTTGCCACAGAGCTGCATGCCAGACTCGGTCAAACGCCTTCTTGAAGTCTACGAACACATGATATAGATGTTGGTGCTGTAGGTATTTCTCGCAGATTATTCTGAGGTTGAAATCTGTTCAGTAGTACTTCGCCCTACCCTGAATCCTGCTTGTTCTTCAGCTATGATTTGTTCAGCTTGTGGTTTAAACTTGTTGGAACCGAAATCCTTCACAATATTTACTTTGCTGATACTTTACCTACATAACTGCTAAGCATGTCAGGTCATTCGTGTTTGTACTTTCTCAAACGTTTTAAGGTCCTTGTGCTTCACCATTTTCTAAAAGCGTTTTGCGCTGTATCTAAGAATTGGCTTACCAATTTGGATAATTGTTTGCTTGCAGACAGTTCAGATCGTGGCTTATTATTCCACGTTTTCCTTTTGCTTCGTTAGGATAAAGCCCATTTACAACATCGCCAAGAAAATTAACACTTTTGAAAACGCTTATGTTTTTTAGGCTATGTGACTGCGTGTTTGGAAATACATTTGTATGGCTTGCCACATTATTTATTATTATTATTATTATTATTATTATTATTATTATTATTATTATTATTATTATTTTTTTTTATTATTATTATTATTATTATTATTATTATTATTATTATTATTATTATTATTATTATTATTATTATTAGTCTAAAGTGCATTACTTATTTTTCAAATACCGACATTGAGTAGCAGTATAACATAGCCGAGTAGAAAAGATAGGGCATAGTTTCACGCTCCACGATCTCTTAAGATCAGATTGGCGTCCAGTACATATCTGTAGTCATAAGTATCGCTGCTTGTAGGTGTACATTTCGGGGTTGCCATCTATACAGGCAGGCTTGTATGTTATAACAACTATACTAGCTCCAAGAAAGACAATGTAAGGTACTACTTTTACCCCCTACTGGACTGACCCTCAGGGGTCAAGATTAGATTTTAGAAAATGACTTCGCTGAGCTCTCTTTCCCTCACGTCCTGTTCCACTCCAGAATAATATCTCCTTTTTCAAAATAAAGTAATACTTTAAACTAATAATCCCAATTTACATTGTCTAAAATTCACACTAGATTATTTCCAAGAAAATAAAAATACAGCAAGGGAGGGTGGGTCCCCCAAACCCCCTATCACGGACCGGTTTTTATAGGTATTTGGGTCCGATGACTTTATATTATTGTTAGTCTGTTTCTTGTGAGAAGATATTGGTAATTTTTTTTTATGAGAGGGACGCCGAAGAAGAAGAGAACGCACAATATGGAACAAATTGGAAAATCTTTGAAAGAAAATCTAGATGCAGAGCTTCTTTAGCCGCTTTGTCCACTGCAACATTGCCGCGGATGCCCATGTGACTAGGTACCCACAAAAAAAACCTATCCTTTTACCCTCAGAAACAAGTTGTTAGTGGAGGTCATGGATCTCTGCCACAAAAGGGTGTGATATCTTTCTCGTGGAAAGAGCCTGAAGTGCTGACAGTGAATCAGACATGATTTCAAATGAGGATCTTATGGATTGATAAACCTGTTTTAGAGCTAAATTAAG
Source organism: Oncomelania hupensis (assembly GCA_036898135.1). NCBI lineage: Eukaryota > Metazoa > Mollusca > Gastropoda > Littorinimorpha > Pomatiopsidae > Oncomelania > Oncomelania hupensis. The sequence goes on along the minus strand of CM072514.1, from coordinate 48,164,479 downwards.
TGTCTTGAGCTCAGCTGTATAAACAGAATTAACATCAGATATAACCTGTTGCAAAGGCTGGTCGAGGCTCCCAGAGATCGACGCAGCAGCAACTGAGTCTCCTTTCTTTAACCCGTCCGTAAAAGGTTTTTCATATCCTTTATACAATGAACATTGTTCTAGATAAAAGTTGCTTACAAACAGCTTCGGAAGTTTCGATCATTTTGAAGGATGTGACATCGAAATTGATAATGGGGTTGATGAGGTTCCAAGGTGGGAGCACAGTTAGCAATTGGTCATTCATTAAGAGAGTCAATATCTATGCCTGCAGTATCAAAGTGAGGACGTATTCTGATACCAAAAGGGGGGACTTCTGTCGGTTGGTTGGAGTATTTAAGCGTAAGCTTAAATAAAGGGTTTAGCGAGGGGCCGGGTAGCTCAGTTGGTAAGAGCGTCTTGCTAGTAACCGAAAGGTCGCTGGTTCGAATCCCAGATTGGTCAACGTGTGATCATATTATTTTCCCATTTACCAACAACTGGCCCGCTGGTGTCAGTATAAATCGGTCCAGTAGTCACCTATATGCGAAAGTGTCGTGTGACTATAATCTACAAACAACAAGGGTTTAGAACACAATTATAAGCGGGATTTTCTGGGTTTGTTTTAAGTTTGAGAAAACAGTTCATGGCGAGCTGAAGCCTACGGATCTCCAAGGGAGATTCTCTAGCCTCATCGTAGAGATTTTCCTTCGGGGAAGTGAGAAACGCCCCCCCTTCCCCCTCTCCCCTCCCCCAGACAGATCCGAAGACCTTGATGATGGATTGGATCCAGGGCTTTCGAATAGGCTTTCCTAGCGAAACCATATACGATGCTACCATAATCCAAATTTGAGCGTACCAGGGTCTGTGGGAAATGAACATGCTTTGTATATATTTCGGCTGTTTATATTAAATGCTGGATTGTTGTAAAATGATCTTTAATGTACTTTATTGGATTTTGATTTTGTTGCGTCACAGTACCATGTGTGACGTGTGTTTTTATTGTTGCTGGGCTCTGCACAATGGAATGCTATTACCCACTGTCTTCAGTCTATGGGGATCGCTGTGACTTAACTCAAAGAACGTATAGCTAAAGCAAAGAAGGGTCATAACTCAAGAGTGCACTGTAAATAATGATGACGAGTGGTGCGCAGCGCCCTCCAACTGCATGGATGCTTGAAACATTCAAGGGAGGCAATCGTATGCTTAGCGACTCGTAAACAATACTTTTCTGTCGGTTGTTTCTGATCGCGTGACGGTCACATTTATATTAAAAGAAACACTCAAATTTGTGCTGCAAATACGCACAGACCCCTTGTGTAGTGCAAAGCAAAGTATCAGCTTGGATAATGAACACATCGTGACACACAAAGCTGGAAGATAGGCCTACACTCATTGTAAACAGGAACACAGACAACAGTTTGATAGAAGTTGTAACTCTGCCTGTACAACACGACCATTTTAAGAACGGTTGGGGTTTGCTAGTTTTTGTATTGCCTTTACAAAGTATTAATGATGGAATTGAAGTTATTGTTGAGCTGATAAATATTCAAGTTATAAGTAATGCATTTGATGTGCAAGGTCCGAGAGTATCTGTCTTAATCACCAATAATGACAGTTATTGAGGTAAATAAAAACATGTCTACATTTACTGTAAATAAATATATATTTACAAGTGGGTTGAAGTTTGTTGAATATATATATGAAGTAGCTAAGGTTAGACACAATTATAAATTTAACTGAATGTTTTTGCACTGTTTTATTTATTTATTTTGTTCTATTAATTGTGAGTGCTGTGTGTCAGAATGTATGTGAGCACTTTGAAGTATTATATAAGATTAAGTGCCTTATAACTATTATTTTTTAGTATTCATTATTATACTGGTTGGAAATGCTAGTATATAATATATTCTAATCTACATATTCTACAAAAGTTAGATTAACATATTACATTCGTTAGTACTACTTCGTGAAAAGACTTTACATAAAACAGATTAATTCAGTCACAAATATTGTTGACAGAGGCAGGCTGGGGAAAATTGTGTGTGTGTGATCAATTAAACAAAAAAATGTAATAGATGGAGAACAGGGGTACTTTAGCCACCCTCCAAAACAGTTACCTGACAGACAGTGAGGCTGACAAAGAAAACCGAGGGAGAGCAACAAGAACAAAACAGGAAGAAAGCCAAAACACAATGTATCCCTGAATCTTTCTCATTTATTTCAGCCAAAACTAACATGCCTTGTACAACACATCACAGCCACACACACTTCAATCAAATACTGATGTGACAAGAACAAAATCAAACAACAACAACACATGGCTTCACAATTAAGCTACAATTTAAAAACACATCACTCCCACTCCCCACCAAAGTAATCAAAATTACAATTACATTATATGAACAGCATGCTGAACCATAAATAATGTTTAACAATTAAGATGTAACATGAAACTTTTGTTCTTTACATAAGTGTAAATATATGTTTGTAGCACACTTAGTCATTGTTTATAGGATCCAGCGGACTGCAAAGACCTGAATCAGGACAACAGCTTGTGTAAAAGAGGACTAAGCACGAGTCATTCATAGCACGAAGAACACAAACGTACATAGCCAACCAGCCAATACTGAACTGGCAACAATTAAATTAAATTTTATTCAGGCTCATGCCACAAGGGGCTTTCAGCAAAAAAATATATATAAGAAACAACATAAGTCACTACAAAACAATAAAAAAAAATATTAAAGAAGAAGCAACAAAATGCGCAATACAATACGAATATGACAGCTCCATTATCTCACAGTGAGAAATTACATCGTGGTGCCGACACACACATATTAAAATAGGTTGGATTTCCACAAGCACAACCACAACCCACACAAAAAGTCACAGTAGACTATCTATCTATGAAGCATGTTTGATTGTTTCTGTGACAGAAACTGCCCAACTAAACATGTGACAGTTTCATAGTTTTCCTATTGCGCTTTTGTGACTGAGAGGAAAACTGTGTGGTACTGTTCTTCAGTGTGGAAAACAGACTGATCCTGACAAATAATCTTGTCACTAGAAATTGAAGCGGGCAACCCCCAGGACGGGGACAACAGAATGTACTCATTCCCATGTCCTTTGCCAGTTCTTGCACTAATGTAGCTGTGACGTTTGTTCCATACATACAGTGCTCAATTTGTCTTGTGTATGACATCTCCATTTGTTTAACAGCTGTAAAAAGTTGTTGACTGGGAAACATAAGTCCATCACCCCTGATGTTCTCATACTGTTTGTGAGTCACAAAAATCTCATGTGGCTCACCAAGTGGAAAACCCTTTAATTGATCCTGACAACCTTGGCAAGTGCTTTGACTGACTCTTCTTGCTATGTATCCAGCAATATAAAATAATACAGCAGATTTGGTGAGACCCAACAATTGCTCTGGATTTGTTGAGGCCGAAGAAGATACACTTGTATTGTTTGGTGGGGCTGGGTTGGGGATGAACCATGTCAAATGCGTGTTGAAATCTGCTTCAGAGAATGGTATCAAGTCTGGATCTTGGGCAAATCTGGGTGCAGGCGCTGAAGGTTGATGTTGTGAAAATGCAGTAAGCGTTAGCAAAAACTTCTCAGAGTCCTCTTGGCAATTGCTACCATCACTGTGCAGCAGAATAGAATCCACCATAGCAGCTCGTAACGCTTCCCGAAACTCCTTTGCATTAGGGTTGTCTCTGTTGCCTCCCTTTACCCCACGCAAAATGGAGAACAAATTTTCCAGGCAATCCTGATTTAGTCTTTGGGTGAACAAATATTTCACTCCATGCTCGTTGTGGAGCTCTTCCCATAGGCCCAAAACAGCATGAATGTCCATGATCCAGCCATCAAGGCATGGCAGCCTTCTTCCTGAATTGCTGTTGATTGTTGTCATCCATGTCAGCATTTCCTGCAGGAAGTTCTTGTGCCCAGAGTCCTCTGTGAAAGCGTGACGCATCTTCTGGTTGGAAGTCCAGGTAGCACTATTGAAGGCGTTGAATAGCTGGTCGAAGTTTTCAACAAAGTTTGCCGTTTCAATCGCATCATCAGGCAGAATTTTCAACTGATGTAGTGTAGACAGACCAGCTGCAACAGTGTGTGACAGAATTTGTGTTGCATACTTTACACGCAGTGCAGCAAAAGGAGGCATATATATATGTCTGTGGGTAAGCTTGGGTGCCATTCGAAACCTGTTCTGTTGGTCAAATTTAAAAAACGCCTCAATATGTCTCCAACTCACCTCGGCGTCACCAACAGTGAATCCTGCGTTTCGCATGTTGTTACGAATGTTCTTCAAGAGGTGGGGAGGGTCATACATGATGAAGATTTTCTCACCATCCAGCTCGATATATGGCTTGTTCTTGGTTGCGCCCAGCAGGGTTTCCAGGACGCGCCTGTTGTTCGACCCTTGATCCGCAATGATAACTCGAACATGCAGACCCTTGGCCTTCATTTTACCCAGTCCCTCCAGCACCAGCTGTTGCAGGCGATCACCTTCTATTGGTCCACTCGATAAGAAGTAGCCAATTGCTTGTTTCCAGCCGCTTGTCAGCCCCTTCAACATAAATACAGTTGCATGGTTTGCAACATGTTTTGTCTTCCTTCCACTTCCAAAGTCTTCCAGTCCCTCCACCTCATCTCTTTCAATATTGAAGATAACTTGCTCTTTAATTGACATTTCGTCAAATACAAGGGCACACAGATTAGCATTTTGTGGCAATAAGTCCAATTTTTGCTTCAGAGAGGTTAAAATGTTTTCACAGAATCCTGGGTACACCCTAACCTGTCTCATAGTCCTTCTGAATGTGGCGACACTTGGAAGCGCAAATATTTTTTTGACCAGCCTGTAGGCCTTGGGGCTCACGTGGTACAGAGAAAGAGCAACACTCTTGTCGCTTGCAGACCAACGTCTCTTTTTCTTCTGTCCCATGTGTATTCTTGAGGAAATAAATTCTAAAGCAGGACCTGACAAATACTCCGACAGCTGAACAATCAATCCATCTTTCTTGCTTTTCTCAGTCATTTTCTTTACCACATTTTTGACTTTCTGATTTTTATTCCTTTCACGGTAGAACTTGTTCTGCCAATATTTTTTCCCACGAGGAGTTGCAGATGTTCTTGACTGTGAAGTAGAAGGTGTCAGTAACTGTGAAGCAGCAGGTGTTGACTGTGAAGTAGAAGGTGTCAGTAACTGTGAAGCAGCAGGTGTTGACTGTGAAGTAGAATGTGTCAGTAACTGTGATGCAGCAGGGTAGTCAGCCGCTGATGTCATGGCACAGCCTGAACCACTGCACTCAATCTCTTCAATGGCATGTGCTGAAAAAGAAATGGTGAAATTAAACTATTTTATACTGATGACAGTGGAAGCTGCATCAACAAAATAACACATTTTGATCCTGTCTTAAAAATTATAATTGCGGAAATTTCAAATAAAGCATGTAAATTCAGACACTTTGAGTGTAATGTTGTCACATTAGGATAAAACTATGGGTGTAACACTGGGCTAACCAACAAAACTTCTGTGTACAGCTCAGAACTTAAGGCTATTATGTTAGCCCTGAAACAAGTTTACCAATCTAAAAGCTCCCTGTTTCTAATTATTTCAGATTCATTATCAGCTCTGGAAGCTCTTTCCACCAGAAAGATTTCCCACCCCTTTTTAGCTGATATTCATGCCCTTCATAGTCAACTTGTGTCGGAAGGAAAAAAGTTTGTTTTTCTGTGGGTACCTAGTCACATGGGTATACGGGGCAACGTTGCAGTGGACAAAGCTGCAAAGGAAGCCCTAAACCTTGATTTTCCTTCTGATATTTTTCAGTTTGTTCCTCAATCTGACCTGCGGTACAGTGTGACTCGCTTTTATTGTAAAAAACTTTGGCAGGATGAGTGGTCCACCCAGACCGAGAACAAGCTTTTTCAGATTTTACCAGACTTGTCTGACCCATTGCCTTGCCCAACCTGGCATCCACCCGAAAGGAGGAGACTGTGCTAGCACAACTCCATATTGGACATTCAGTAAACTGGTTACACATTGATTCGCGATCAAGTTCATGTTCTTGTTAATGGCCCATTGATTTTTGATTGAGTGGGCCAATTGACCCATTGATATTTTAGGGGTGAATAAACCCTGTGATATTAGCAGAAAATAATTAAAACTAAAAAAGAAACAAACATATTAATTGAAAACCAAGTTTTTAAAAAAAATTACCACTGCTGTAGCATACTTCTAAACATATTCACGGGTGGAAGTGGTTTTAAGACCATGCTTGACTCGCATAATGAAACGAAAAGAAAAACAAACACCAAAAAACCCATCCATAACCAATATTTTTGCCTTCATTTTACACACAGTTCAATTTTGTACAAATGCATCACTTACCACATGTACTGGATTTGTGCTTCTTGGCAGCAGTGTGTGGCACAAAAGGAGTTCTTTTCGGAAGTGGCCTTTTCAAAGTTACCAGTGGTGGAGGGTTGGGCACGTCAAAGAGGGATGGCACAGCATTCCATATAAGTTTGTTCCTCTGGGCTGCGTTCATAAATTGTGACTCCTCAAAATGCTTGGCGCACAGAAAATTGTTCTTGTGAACATGAGCTGCATCTGTTTTCATCAGGTCTTCTCTCCTGCATCGCTGTATCCAGTCCTTGCACCTTCAGCAACAAACAAACTATATTATTAGCCCATTGCTTAGGACAAACTACAATTACATGTACACCAAATTATATAATAGGCTAATAAATCATTGTAAGCCTACCTCATCAGATGTTAAATACAAGCAACATATACTTCTCTAAACAATTGAAGGGCCACCACTGTTTTGCATCAATTAACACTACAGATCTGGGCATCAGTATTTATTATTGCAGTAAAATCTTGTTAGAGTTTCAGTTTGTGTATGTCGAAGCGGAAACGTGATTTTGAGAACAGGTGAGGTCACAGTAATTTGTTTATGATGAGTATGGTACGTTTTCTTCTGCTTCTTCAATTTGTGTGAGCAAAATAAAGTTATACCACGGTCACTAGTCTATGCCTAATTTGCAACAACCCTGACCCCTACACGGCTACAGATTGCAAGAAACAAACCACAATCTCAGAATCTGAATCTTGAAACCGTTCCGCCAGGTAGCTCGATCCTCGTGGTAAAATAGAACTACATTATAATTTATACTTATAAAAGTTATACAGGACCCGTAGGCCCTGTGGATCGACATTGATTAGGCCTACAAAAAGTTGATCAAGCGAAGAAACATTGCCAGACAGCGTGGCAGGCCATTTTGTACACAAACCGGCGTCATGCATTTTCACACTTTTCAACTATTTGTTCAACTCACCTTGCTTCTTCCTTTGGGAATTTGAAAATTGACAGACCGGGGCACTTGTACCGGCTGTTTGTGCAATTAAAAGCACTGCAGTGGTGTCCGCCTCTGCGTCTTTTGGAGGGCTTTTCACTCGCTTCCACTTCATTCGCCATCATTTGCTTGCTTTCTGCCATCTTTGTCGCTAGGTGGCGTTGGCGCCGGCCGTCACGCGGTATTTTGCGTTATGACCCTTCTTTGCTTTAGCTATACGTTCTTTGCTTAACTTAATACATTTATTTGTTTAGCTTGGTCTGTGTTTAGGCTGGGGTACAGAGATAGATAGAAAAATGGTGAAAGATCACTGTCACACTAGCTTTCACACGGCTATGAAACATATGTAGTCCAGCCACTTGATAACAGTAAAAATCACACATTTATTTCTTCTACTCTATACACGATCTTCGAAGTACGAAACTAACTTAAAAGTTCAAATGCCAATGCGAATGATTCGCTCGCTGATAGGTCTAGGAAGCTACTTTCTCATCATAGGGCACTGGATACTTTCTGCCCTAATGGTCAGAGATCTGGAAGAGTGGACTACTGTGGTCCTTTGTTAAAGTTTTAGTGCACTGTTTCGAGGGGCACTTAACTGTGTTATTGAAGCCCTGTGCTGTGGTTGATTCCGTGACAAGCTGTATTGTCATGGAGTCTTCTCTGTGTGGCTAGACTGGTGGGCTATCTTCGCGCAGTGCTTTCAATGCCTCGGCAGCCAACGTTCAGCGACGACTTGTTCTTGTCTATCGCCGAGTTGGGCTCACGATACAATGCCTGCTCGTCTGTAACATATGAGACGAAATTCTGCACAACCCTGTATAATAGGTGTGTGCAGAGCGTCTCACTGAAGGCCGAAGTAGCCCTCAGTGATTAGCTCCACATCTCTATATATAAGCGACGAACATTCTGCTACGTCCGTGGTCCACTGGAATCTCCACTCTAATTTCCTATACATATATAAATATACATCTTGGCTAACTATATACATAGAGAAAGAATTAATATTATAAACATTCTCTGGTACAGCCACTTGTCTGCAAGCATACATATAGGTTAAACAACAGTGGTTCTGTCAGGTATACAGCATGGCGTCGGCCGGTCGTGCTCGCCTCATGGTCGGATTCTCCACTTGGTCACGCAACGTCGGACTAACAATTCACCTCTAAGAATAGCACATTTCACAAACATAATTCAACAATTAAATAAATACATCACAATGAAACAAAAGTATGTTCATTTACCTTTTTGACAATGTCAGGCCGTGGCTAACTTGATTGAATCGAATATTTAACAAGTTCTGCTTCCTAAGTCTGCTCAGGAGAGAGATTTCTGCTAGAGTGTAACTGTGTACTGCTCGGCATTTGAATCTAGACTGACTTTCTACCTCTCTGCTTGAATCAGCCAGAACTGGTTCTACCTACTCTAGCTGTGTTCTCATTGGCTGGAAAATGTGGTTGGCTGTAAAATCAAAGCTCTATAACGTTAAGCTGCGATGATGTCATTATACTGAGCTCGCGTCAAGCTAGCCGTGTGTGTACACATCAGTTATACCTTCATCGTCTGCCATAGACTAACAGTAACCTTCTAAGTCTACGCTGACTAAACAAGGCAAAAGCTCAAAATGTGCTGGGTAAACGGGGGCTCTTGTTACACCATGCCTGAATTTGTACTGTACATTTTCATGTCTATTACGGTGCTTATGAATGCGTAAGGCAGTTATAGTTACCTCTAATATAATTAATATTGACCAGTTTTTCACTTATTTGTTCAGTTAAGTGCATACAAATTTTAGTATTTTTTATTTCTTTTAAAAAACAGAAAACTCGGGCGTTTTTGTTTTGCAGCAAGGGGTATTGTCACGGACCGGTTATACAGTTATTTGGGTCCGATGACTGTATATTATTATTAGTCTGTTTCTTGTGAGAAGATATTGGTAATATTGTTATGACAGGACGCCGAAGAAGAAGGAGGAGGAGAAGAAGAAGAAGAAGAAGAAGAAGAAGAAGAAGAAGAAGAAGAAGAAGAAGAAGAAGAAGAAGAAGGAAGGGAGAACGAGGAGAAGAGACGAAGACTGAGGAGAGGTAGAGAGGCGTATAAGAGAGAAGAGGTGGACAAGGAAGAGAAAGAAAAGGAGGACGAGGAGGGGGAGAGAATGGAGTCTGAGGAGAGGAGGACGAGGAGGACCGGAGAAGAGAAGGGGTGACGGAAAATGCTGAGGAGAAGGGGAGTGGGATTGAGGATCAGAAAAAGAATATGGCGTAGGGAGAGAAAAGACTATAGAATCGCTCATAACTACAGTGTGACTATTTATAACTTTCCTTTTCTCTGCGACGGTGACTGGGAATTGTGTGTTATGTTTAAGTTGTGTATAGTTTTCAACGGATTTATTATCCGAAATGACGTGAGTAAAAACAATTGTATTTATCCCCATTTTGATTCTTGTTGATTTTGATTCTTGTGCCGAGGAAGGACGTAGTCATAGTGCAAGTCGACTGGAATGTCAACGTTGGCCAAGATGCGCACACAACTGGGGAGACACATTTGGACCCCACTGCAAAATGGGACAAATGACAGGGGTCTGAGACTCTTGAAGTTTGCCAGATACAACAATCTGATACTAGCAAACAGGGTTGGCCTCCACAAAAAATCCAGACGATGGACATGGCACAGTCTCGGTGGGGAGCATAATAACCAGATCGACTATATCATGCTTCAGATCAAGCATGAACATTGGCAGGGCATGTACTTTTCCAGGAGCAGACCTCGGAAGTGACCACGATCTCGTGGTGATGTCCTTCCGGCTCCACTTGAAAAGAGTAAACACAGCAAATTGCACTAGACTGAAGTTCGACCTGGACAAACTGCAAGACCCGTAGGTGGCAGGAATATTTCAAGCCACAATCGGAGGGATATTTGCACCACTGCTCATTTTGGGAGCTGGTGAAGTAGATGTGGACACCATGACCACCGGCTTCAACTCAGCTGTGACAGATGCCGCCACTGCGATCCTTGGCAAACACTGACCAAAGAAGAAGCCGTGGATCACACCTGAACTTTTAAATCTGTGTGATAAACGAAGATAGATTTAAAAAAAAAAGAAAAAGAACACATCACAAGGAGCTGATGTCTACCGAAAAATCAACAATGACATTCGAAAAGACATGCGCACAGCAAGTGAGAACTGGATAAAAGATCAATGCCAGGAAATAGAGAACAGTCTGAACAAGAACAACAGCAAGAAGGCCTACCAGACTGTGAAGCGACTGACAAGTGTTAAGCAGCCAAGGTCTCCACGATCCCAAGCAAATCTGGCATATGCCTTACAGAAGAACAAGAAGTAGATGGACAGAGTTCTGCTCTGACCTTTACAACCACACCCCAAACGGAGACCCATCCGTCCCCAGAACAGAGAAGAATAAGAAGAAATCCGCCCAATTCTCCGAGAAGAAGTTGAGGCAGCAGTGCAATCGCTGAATAAAGGGAAATCAGTGGTAGTGGACTCCATACCCGCGGAATTGTTTCAAGCAGGAGAAGAATCGATAATTGACGCCCTCACCAAAATTTGTAACAAGATCTGAGTGGGGAGTGGCATACACCATGGACCCAGTCACTTGTCATCACTCTTCCCAAAAAAGTTAACCTTCAGGAGTGTAAAAATTACCGCACTCTCAGCCTCATCAGCCATCCCAGCAAGGTCCTCCTGAAAATGATACTCAACAGGTTGAAACCCCAAGTTGAAAAAATTATAGCTGAAAAACAAGCAGGATTCAGGGCAGGGCGAAGTACCACTGAACGGATTTTCAACCTCAGAATAATCTGCGAGAAATACCTACAGCACCAACAACATCTATATCATGTGTTTGTAGACTTCAAGAAAGCGTTTGACCGAGTCTGGCAGGCAGCTCTGTGGGCAACCATAAGAGTGTACAACATCAGCCCTAAAAATATTGAAGTCATCAAAAGTCTGTGTGACAAGGCAACACAACAGCGCCATCGGAAACTGGTTTCGAACAAATATCAGTGTGTCTCAAGGATGCCTACTCTCTCCAACACTCTTTAACATCTTCCTAGAGCGCATCATGTCAGATGCCCTTGCAGATCACGAAGGCACATTCAACTGTTACGTTTGAGACGCGCACGATATATCCGATCGTTTTGTTTTACAAAGCATGCAATAACAGAGTGTATTTACCTTTGATTTGATTTTGTGTTGTTGTTAGAAGAAGCTTTGTATAATGTTGATAATTTTCGTTGGTCGATATTATTGGAGAAATTTCTAGAATTGCTTGTTTACTATCGAACGAAGCATGTAGATAAATGTTCAAGCACAGTGCTTTTAGTGGGTTAGTTTGTATAGTAACAGCGTCTTATTATGCAGGAGTTTTCGAGCACAGTGTTTATTATGTATATAGTGGGTTAGTTTGTAAAGTAACAACTATTTTATTATGCAGGAGTTTTCGAGCACAGTGTTTATTATGCACATATAGTGGGTTAGTTTGCACAGTAACACCATTTATTATGCAATAGTTTTCGAGCACAGTGTTTATTATGCATATGGTGGGTTTGTTTGTAAAGTAAACAACTATTTTATTATGCAGGAGTTTTCGAGCACAGTGTTTATTATGCACATATAGTGGGTTAGTTTGTACAGTAACACCATTTATTATGCAGGAGTTTTCGAGCACAGTGTTTATTATGCATATAGTGGGTTAGTTTGTAAAATAACAACTATTTTATTATGCAGAAGCTTTCGAGCACAGTGTTTATTATGCACATATAGTGGGTTAGTTTGTACAGTAACACCATTTATTATGCAGGAGTTTTCGAACACAGTGTTTACTATGCATATGGTGGGTTGGTTTGTAAAGTAACAACTATTTTATTATGCAGGAGTTTTCGAGCACAGTGTTTATTATGCACATATAATGGGTTAGTTTGTAAAGTAACAACTATTTTATTATGCAGGGGTTTTCGAACACAGTGTTTATTATGCACATATAGTAGGTTAGTTTGTAAAGTAACACCATTTATTATGCAGGAGTTTTCGAGCACAGTGTTTATTATGCATATAGTGGATTAGTTTGTAAAGTAACAACTATTTTATTATGCAGGAGTTTTTGAGCACAGTGTTTATTACGCACATATAGTGGGTTAGTTTGTACAGTAACACCATTTACTATGCAGGAGTTTTTGAGCACAGTGTTTATTATGCATATAGTGGGTTAGTTTATAAGGTAACAACTATTTTATTATGCAGGAGTTTCCGAGCACAGTGTTTATTATGCATATAGTGGGTTAGTTTGTAAAGTAACACTCTTTTATTATGCAGGAGTTTTCGAGCACAGTGTTTATTATAAATGCATATAGTGTGTTAGTTTGTACAGTAACACTATTTTCTTATGCAGGAGTTTTCGAGCACAGTGTTTATTATACATATGGTGGGTTAGTTTGTACAGCAACAGCGTTTGCATAATAAAATGCTGTTAATGTACCAACTAAGCCACCATACGCATAACAAACACTGTGCTCGAAAACTCCTGCACATTAAAATGGTGTTACTGTACAAACTAACCCACCATATAAAAAAACACTGAGCTTAAAAACTCCTGCATAATAAAATGGTGTTACTGTGTCTGTACAAACTAACCCACCATATGCAGAACAAACCCTGTGCTCCAAAACTCCTGCTTAGTAAAATGGTGTTACTTTACAAACTAACCCACCATATGCATAATAATCATTGAGCTCGAAAACTCCGGCATAATAAAAAGGTGGTAATGTACCAACTAAGCCATCATATGCATAATAAACACTGTGCTCGAAAATTCCTGCACATTAAAATGGTGTTACTGTACAAACTAACCCACCATATAATAAACACTGAGCTCGAAAACTCCTGCATACTATTAATAAAATTGTGTTACTGTACAAACTAACCCACCATATGCAAAACATTTATAAATACAGAACTCGAAAACTTGTGCATATTAAAATAGTGTTACTGTACAAACTAACCCACTAAATGCATAATAAACACTGAACTCGAAAAATCCTTCAAAATATGATACTTGTGACGACACGAGTTTTCAACACGTGCTAGAGACGGCATATATTGTGCAGAGTTGCACTTCTGTAATATACAGTGTACATATATATCAGCAGTTTCTTTTACTGGGGATGAAAGATTAAAGTATATGTGGTTTCACGTGATTAACGCGGATAGGGCATATGCGGAATTAGGAAACTGGGTTACTGAGCTCGACTCGAGGTTGTCCTGTGTGCTGGTATATGATTTAGTTAGCAGAGTCATTTTGGCACGATTACCCCCCTTGTATGGCACGCTACCGAACACTGGTCTATTACTCACTGTCCGTTTCGCGTCTACATGTAACTGGGCAATCTCAGCTGCGCGCTCACCGTTCTCAGGCTGCCTCTCCCTCACAAACAGCTCTAACTCAGGATTCATTACTGACAACAACTGTTCAGTCAGAAAGACATCAAGCACTACGCCCGCATCATCTATATCCTTCTTAGCCAAAGAAAACCATCTCTTCACTAAGACTTGTACTCTACTCAAGTACTGCGGAAAAGTCTCTGTCCCTTCCTTCCTGCTCCCCCTGAACTGTTTGCGGTAGTAGTCAGCATCCCTATCTGCTCTGGAGTCAACTTCAAATAAGTTTCTCTTGCCTCCCCTGACAGCAACGGTGACAACCTAGCCGACCACGTTTCTTCCTTCCATTTCTGCGTTCTAGCTATTTGCTCAAAGTGCTGTAGATATTTGTATATTTTCAATATCCTCTTTACCGTCAAATGGTTGGACCTTGATCTTATAGCTATCAGGTTGAACTCTATCTATCTCTTCTACGTTGGGCTTCTAGTTCTCTCTCTTGTTCTAACTGCGCTTTAAGCCTTTCTCTATCTTCTTCCCGAGCCTGCTCTCTAGCTGCACGCTCTTCTTGCAGACGCAACTGAACACTTTCCCTTTCGGCTTCTATTTTCCTCTCTAAGAGCTTTAGTTCTTTAGCTTTATCCTTGCGCTCTTGTTCTAGCCTCCTTTCTACTATGGCTAAATCTTCTGCTCTTCTCTTCTCCGCTCGGGCCAACTCTTCTGCTCTTTTCTTCTCTGCTCGGGCCAACTCTTCTTCTCTTCTCTTTTCTACCCGGGCCAACTCTTCTGCTCTTTCCTTACGCTCTTGTTCCATCTTCCTCTCGAGCCTAGCCGTCTCCTTTGCTAACCTAGCAGATTCCTCTGCTAATCTAGCGGCCTCTTGCTCCCTAGTCACCCCGTCTACCACAAAACTGGCTAGAACTGCGTCTTCCAGCCCCATGCTAGTGCCCAGCTCTCTGTACTTAGCCCATATGTCCATACTATCGCTACCTTTCCCTGCAACGGACTTAACTGAGGTAGGAATAAGATTGGCTGCCATACGAGATCTATGAGTGGAAGGCGTACTCACTGTGGGTTTCCCGTCAGACGGTCTCGGACGCGAAGCGGCTGCGTCGGCCCCGCTTGCTCAGCTGCTCTACGAGTCGCAGCTCTCGTCAGCATACAGTCGCGGACTAGGAATGAAAAATGAAAAATATGGGTGAATAAACAATGAAACAAATAACGATTAACACATATACAAACAGTCGGACAAATGACAAGTAAACAGTAACAGGAGCCAGAGAAATCCCTTATCGTCTAGGCCTCGACGACAAAGTTACCTGTCCCAATTTCCCGTTTGTGTACACACGCTCGGGGTGTGAACCCTTTTGCGCAGCGCAACCTCACTCCCGACCAACCACCCACTGGCCAATCATCCGACACACAAGACGACAAAGAAACAAACACTGACTTCTGGTATCTAAACAATCAAAAATAAATCTACCCTAACTACTTCCCCCTACCCTTCCTAGATCGATCCCACCACTGCCACCATATGTCACGTCCCAACTGCCTCAACAGTGGTTTGACATGCGTGCACTTTCACACGAGAAAATAACCCAACACCTAAATAAAATCTAAAAGACAAAACCAGAAGTGACAAGACAATTTCTTTATTTCACTCACACATTCACACTCAAAATAACTCCCTTTTTCCCCCTTCCCAACCTTCCAACCCTCAATCCCTCTAATACAACCCAAAACTGTACATAAAACAATTATTCACTCAAAATAATAACGATAATTAAATCAAAAATGAAAATAGATGACTAACTACAAAATGTACAAAAGATTTATAATAATTATGTCTGGACCAGCTTACTAATAACAAGGTAAATAAATGTAAGCAATTGCTTTAAATCTTTATATATATTCAAACCTTGTTTCCCTTAAACTTCAAACAGCTGTTAACAACTTCTTCCTATTATATAAAACAATAAAGAAAATTTATATTTTATACAAATAGAATTTGCAAGAAAATTGTTCAAATCAATAACTAATAATGGTCTGGCGAATTAATTCCCCCAGAACAACTATACATCACAAGTGCTATTCTACCAGGTATGTAATATTTCACAGTCACTAGTTATTACTCAATACTAATTAAATATATTTGAATCTGCTGTAATTTACAAGTTATCACATGTAAATAAATATTTCTTTTTCACAACTGTTTATCGATAGTTATAATTATTTGTTGTGAATTGCGGGGTGTGTGTGTGTGTTATGTAAACAAAATAAGGCTTTCCTTCCGACAACCTCAACCTTTAGAACCGAGGTCGACCCAAGGACAAGCGTCGTCACAGAATGTGGCACATCACATCACCCCAGCTAGGCTACAGCACAGCAATCACTGAATCTGGTTTTAGGTTTGGTACATCTGCAGCAATACATACAAAATACATAACCATAAATAATTATATTACAACATATTGCACAATCATTCCTCTGACGGTATGATTGTCTCCCTTGCACCATGCGCATTCTTAATCATTTTTCCTGTCATAACTTCTGTCACTGCACACATGCATTTCCATTCACCTCCTTCCTGTCATTCCTTCGCTACATAACAGCGAATTCTCTTATATTAACTTATACTCATTTAATTTATAATTCATTTTAGAAAATCCTTCCACTCTCTCTTTGGTATTTATGTAGCAGATAATATGAAACATAAAATAGAATCAAAGAGAACATAATCAACTATCTATTCACGCTCACACTCATAACCCAGCCCCCCGAACGATATGGCCAACTGAGAAATTGAAACAGGCGACTTACGATACCAGTGGGAGTCCTCCGGCCTGTGGAGACAAAGACATACGAACGACGTGACAGACACACAGGCACAGATGGTTATTCAAGGTGGTACACAGGCACATAGAAGTCCTAAGCGGCGTCACAGGGCACCCGACGGCACCCGACGTAGCTCGGATTTCACCGTAAATACACAGCAGGTATTAGATCGGTTTAAGAAAATGTAAGTTCAACAAACACTTCCCAAAGTGTTCCTTAAATAATCTTCCTCTTCCGACTTAGGCTCTTTTTCGTTGACAGTCTGTTCAGTAACGTCTCACAGACACTGTCACTATCTGTCACCTTGAGAAAACACAGATCCACCGACTTTACTTGTACGCCGATCTTACTACACAAGCGATGTGAAAAATTTCTCTTCCCTAACAAAATATGCAGTGCAAGAGGTTTTATACTGTTAACCTAGAATGTTCTTGAATATACTCATTTCAATTATAATTTACTTCTAGAAACAAACTCCAGACGATGGACATGGCACAGTCCTGGCGGGGAGCATCACAACCAAATAGACTACATCATGGTCAAGAAACGCTTCAGATCAAGCATCAACATTGGCAGGACACGCACTTTTCCAGGAGCAGACATCGGAAGTGACCACGATCTTGTGATGATGTCTTTCCGGCTCCACTTGAAGAGAGTAAATACAGCAAAGTGCACTAGACTGAAGTTCGACCTGGACAAACTGCAAGACCCGGAGGTGGCAGAACTATTTCAGGCCACAATTGGAGGGAAATTTGCACCACTGCTCATTTTGGGGGCTGGTGAAGTAGATGTCAACACCATGACCACCACCTTCAACTCAGCTGTGACAGATGCCGCCACTGAGATCCTTGGCAAGCACCGACCAAAGAAGAAGCCGTGGATCACACCTGAACTTTTGGATCTGTGTGATAAACGAAGAGAGATGAAAAAGAAAAAGAACACCTCACAAGGAGCTGATGTCTACCGAAAAATCAACAATGACATCCGAAAAGGCATGCGCACAGCAAAGGAGAACTGGATAGAAGATCAATGCCAGGAAATAGAGAACAGTCTGAACAAGAACAACAGCAAGAAGGCCTACCAGACAGTGAAGCGGCTGACAAGTGTCAAACAGCCCAAAGTCTCCACGATCCAAAGCAAGTCTGGCATATGCCTTACAGAAGAACAAGAAGTCTTGGACAGATGGACAGAGTACTGCTCTGACCTTTACAACCATACACCAAATGGAGACCCATCAGTTCTAGCATGTCCCGAGAACAGAGAAGAAGAAGAAATCCTCCCAATTCTCCGGGAAGAAGTTGAGGCAGCAGTGCAAGCGCTAAAGAAAGGGAAGTCAGCGGGAGTGGACAACATACCCGCGGAACTGCTACAAGCAGGAGGAGAAGCGATGATTGATGCCCTCATCATTATCTGTAACAAGATCTGGCAGAGTGGGGAGTGGCCTATACCATGGACCCAGTCGCTTGTCATCACTCTTCCCAAAAAAAGGTAACCTTCAGGAGTGTGAAAATTACCGGACCATCAGCCTCATCAGCCATCCCAGCAAGGTCCTCCTGAAAATAATACTCAACAGGTTGAAACCCCAAGCTGAACAGATCATAGCTGAAGAACAAGCGGGATTCAGGGCAGGGCGAAGTACCACTGAGCAGATTTTCAACCTCAGAATAATCTGCGAGAAATACCTACAGCACCAACAACATCTATATCATGTGTTCATAGACTTCAAGAAAGCGTTTGACCGAGTCTGGCATGCAGCTCTATGGGCAACAATGAAAGTGTACAACATCAGCCCTAAAATTACTGAAGTCATCAAAAGCCTGTATGACAAGGCTACCAGTGCAGTCCTCCACAACAGCGCCATCGGGAACTGGTTCAGAACAACAATCGGTGTGCGTCAAGGATGCCTACTCTCTCCAACACTCTTCAACATCTTCCTAGAGCGCATCATGTCAGATGCTCTTGCAGACCATGAAGGCACAGTCAGCATAGGGGGTAGAGCAATCTCCAATCTTTGTTTTGCAGATAACATTGATGGATTGGCTGGAGAGGAAGAAGAACTTGAACAGCTGGTACAGAGGCTTGACACCACCTCCAGAGCCTATGGAATGGAAATAAGTGCAGAGAAGACCAAAATGATGACCAACAACACCAATGGCATCAACACGGACATCAAAGTCCAAGGCCAATCCCTCAACACAGTGCATAGCTTCAAATATTTAGGAGCCATTGTATCAGACAATGGGTCCCGACAGGAAGTCCTCTCCAGGATCGCACAAACAACTGCTGCCCTGACAAGGTTGAAGCCCATTTGGAAAGACAGGACCATCAGTCTACATTCCAAAGTAAGACTGCTTCGCTCCCTTGTCATCTCCATCTTCCTATATGCTTGCGAAGCATGGACCCTCACAGCGGATCTCCAACGAAGAATACAAAGCATGGAGATGAGGTGCGACAGAAGACTTCTGTGCATTTCCTATACCCAACACATCACCAACGACGAAGTCCGACAGACCATCACACAAGCCATTGGACAACACGATGACCTGCTAACAGTGGTGAAGAAACGAAACTCCGATGGTATGGCCACGTCACCAGATCATCAGGCCTTTCAAAGACTATTCTGCAAGGCACAGTGCAAGGAGGTAGAAGAAGAGGGAGACCGAAAAAGAGGTGGGAGGACAACATTCGAGAATGGACTGGTTTGACACTGAGCGAAGCCATCAGGGCTGCTGAGGACAGAGAAAGATGGAGTATGCTGGTTAAACGATCATCTGTGGTGCCCCTACGACCTTCGGGTTACGGGACAGGATAGTATAGAAACAAACGCGATTAGAGCACGCATTCCACACATAGCAAATCGCATGGCAGCAATCTTCTCATAACAAAATAGCCAACTACTGTTTCCTAACAATAGTGCGTTCTGCACGGGCGTGATTCACTCGCTACTTTTATTAATTATAAACTTAATTAATTTTATTCTAATACTCTCCCCTTACTACCGTAACTTTTAACCTCTATGTACAGGCTGATGATTAAACTATATACATAGGCTCACGACTGCAAACTGCGTAGCGTGACATTGCCCTCATCGGGACAAGGATGTTAAAAAGTCTGTAGTGGGAGGACTGTGACTGCCATCTATTGAGTAGGATAAGTGTAGAGTTCAGTTCTAAAGCTGTGTGGTCCTCGATTGGGCACCTGCTAATGCTTAAGTACTTCACCAGTATTGAGATGTCCCAGGCATAGCTAGCATTAGCCAGAAACGGATTTGAACTCTCAGACTAACCAGTGTGTGCCGTACTGTGTGTGTGTTATAGTGTTGTGTTGTGCAGTGTACGTGCATCTGTGTATCACAAGCCGAGGACCTAAAAGGTCAGTGTAAATCCTGCAATTCTTTTCCTTGGTGGCTGTGCTCCGAGTCTGCGTACGTGAATGAATGATGGTGAATGAGGGGGAAAGGGATGTATTTCGATAAATAGTAGTATGTTGATTTTATATGATTTTCATATGATTTTCTTGGTTAAATGTGTGTATAAATAATGTCGTTGCTGTTGTTGCCAAAGTGGGTCAAAGGGTGACAATGAAGTATGCATGTTAGAGAGAGAGAGAGAGAGAAAGAGAGGTGATGAATGTGAAGAAAGGGAGACAATGTACTGCGTTGGAGAGGGGTGATGAAGGTGATGAATATGAGGGAAGCGCGTTTGTATTATAGCGTGATAGAAATAATTGTGAACGGAAAAGATAATCTATATAAATTGCTTAGCCGGAAGTCCTTCTTCGCCTCTACTATAAAGTTTGTCCGGTATGGACGCTGATCTGGGCAGGTGCTGGGCACTGCTGATCGGCCTGCTGTGTGCTCAAAACCAGCGAAATCGTTATAGCCGACATTTTCTTACCGAACGTTTATACGTTTTTGAGATAAACAAATAAACAAAATGTCCACAAACTGTAATAGCCCCATTCCGCGCGCTTACATTAAAAATCAAATTGAGGTTTCAGCATGTTTTCCCATATAGACCAAAAAATTGATGGTCTTTCTGGGAAGCGTTGGTAGCTTTGTTAGTAAAACTATTCGCCTACCGTGCAGGGCGACGCAAGTTCAAATCTCACCCGGCCCCCCCCCCCCCTTTTTTTTTTTTTTAGTACACTAAAATGTTGATATTTTTTTTTAATTTAGCCGTTTTACCATTAATTTATTATTATTATTATTATTTATAAACTAATAATATTAATAATAATATTTATTATTAACTATTATTATTATTATTATTATTATTATTATTATTATTATTATTATTATTATTATCTTATATCAAATTTTCTTTTAAAACCTTGGTGTTTTTTATGATTTCTATTTGTATTATTCTATATTCATTATTATTATTATTATTATTATTATTATTATTATTATTATTATTATTATTATTATTATTATTATTATTATTATTACTTATAAACTAATAATAATAATTATTATTATTATAATAACAATTATAATATCTTATATCAAATTTTATTTTAAAACCTTGGTGTTTTTTTCTGATTTCTATTTGTATTATTCTATATTCAATATTATTATTATTATTATTATTATTATTATTATTATTATTATTATTTGTCACGGACCGGGTTTATAATATTTCGGTCCGATGACTGTTTGTAGTATCTTCCTGTGAGAAGATATAAATTATAATATTTTTTTTATTGATTACTAATTTCTGATTGGTTGAGCTAGTCATGTGACGGTTCACCAATTACATGTATTCAAAAAAATGTTTGCATTCTTCTTTTGTATTTACCACGGTGTGGTTGTGTTTGTACTTCTGGCAGCTGCGTCTGCAGGTATATATTTATTGGTTTATCATTGAAATATTGTATTATGAAACGTAAGAATATTTAACCATGATTATATTCTACTTATTGTAGAATAAGAATTAATAATGAATAATTTTGATATTAGTATGAAGGATGGATTAGGGAGGTGATGGAGATAGTGGATCGTTGTATATTTTGAGTAACGAATTGAAATTGGATTAGTATTTGATTTGAGGTTGAAACATCAACTTGCAATGTATAGTATTATATTTATTTTTGTGAATGAAAGTAATTAGCGGCAAGAATGTAATAATAAGTTGTTATAATTAGAGTTACAATTTTTTGCGTATGTGTGAACTGTGTTCTACACATATGAGATTTGAATTATATGTTGCTGGTCTGGTCCTGTCACAGAGAGAGAGAAAAGGTATATGTGGAAATACAGAGGAGATTATGTATTAAGATATTTAGTGGGGGAAAACTTGTATGTTTTCAGAAGTCTCCGGCTGAGGGGCCTCGAGGCGAAAGAGAAAGAAGAAGGGAGAAGAAGGAAGACAGAAGAAAAGGAGAAGAAGGAAGAAGAAAGAAGGAGAGAAGAAGAAGAAGAAGAAGAAGAAGAAGAAGAAGAAGAAGAAGAAGAAGAAGAAGAAGAAGAAAAGAAGGAGAAGAAGACGAAGACGAGAAGAGGAAGAAGAAGAAGAAGAAGAAGAGAAGGAGAAGAAGAAGAAGAAGGAGACGAAGACGAGAAGAAGAAGAAGAAGTCGTGAAGAAGAAGGGTGGAAGTATCGAGAAGGGGCCAGAGAAGAAGCCAAAGAAGAAGACGAAGAAGAAGACGAGAGAAGCAACCACTGCTACATCATGCAACCCCTGCCACATCATCAGCAGCAGCAACCACTGCTACATCATCAGCAGCAACCACTGCTACATCAGCGGCAGTAGCAATCCACTGCTGCATCATCATCAGTAGCAACCACTGCTGCATCATCATCAGTAGCAACCGCTACCACATCATCATCATCAGCAGCAGCAGCAGCAACCGCTACCCCAGCAGTAGCAGCAGCAACGGCGGCAGCGGCCACAACAGCAGCAGCGACAGCAACGATAGACAGGGGAGAAACCCCAGGGATAGATAGATAGAAAGGCCAAGGATAAGGAAAGGAAGACAGTGTATAGATATAGACAGACAGAGGATTAAAAGGAAACGAAAGACAGACAGCGAAGTCTGTCCTCCATGAGACTCTTGGTAACTCTCTCTGTTGACGGAAACTGGATGGAACCTCATTGGTGGTTTTGTGACTAGTTTTCTTGGATTGTCTTTCCTGGAATATTACTTGTGGGTTTGTGAGATCAGTGTACAATCTCTCGGATTATCTCCTTGGAACTTTATGTGTGTGATTTGTGAGTGGTATATTTAATTCACGGATTGTTCTACAAAGTACGTGAGTACAAAACTACTTAAACGTTGTTTTTTTCATATTATTGATGGAGTTATATGTACTTATGTAAACTTTTGTTGATTCTTGTTATTTTCTAGTAATAGAAGGGGGTGTGACAGCAAAAGAAGTTTTGAGAGTTAGGAAGTGTGAGACGGGCGAACACGCAAATCATTCACGCACGCATACACGCAATTCTTGAAATAACCCCTTTCGTTACAGTGGTGACCCTGAAACCCGTAGTTAGTTAGTGGGAGTTAGATTATTTAATTATCTTAGTGGGAGTTTATATTGTGGGAGTTAATTGAATAAGTATAAGTTGAACAGTAGAAGGGTTTTGTATAAATTTTGGGACACTAACTTTGGTGTGCTAGGAGTAAGTGTGTACTGTGTAACTGACTTGTTAAATTGTTGTTTTCATTTCTTTTTGGGGAGGATGCTAGTGTTTGTATAGATTATACCCCGTCTCCGATTCTTTCCTTACGGGTCTGATTCTTTGTATAGTTCTGGGATCAGAAAGGGCTTAGATTCATTTTTCTTCCTGTTGTATATATATATTGCTAATTCTAGTTCAGCTATTCAGTACTGTTTTGTTTTTCTTTATATACTTATTAGGATCCTGTCTTGTATAGTTATAGTTGTCACATCCCTATTTTAGTTGTTGTAGGTGTTTAGGATTTATTTTTGGCATTTTAACGGAACTTCCGGTGTTTCTAGCCGAAGTGGAACTTAGTTGTTTTTTTTTCTTTTGATTTCTTGTATTCTATTGTACCGATATTAGTTTAGAATTTTAGTTCTCTCTTTGTGTGTTGTGATGTTGTTGTCGTTGTTTGTTTATTTAGTATAGTGTTTCATTATTATTATTATTTGTTTTGTTTTGTTTTGTTTTCATTTCAAAGCAATTACTTATAAACTTTCACCTGTCATAATTTGGATTTAAATATGGGTAGTTGTTACAGTTATTAATTGTTGCATTTAGTATGGTTTTCTGACGCTTGCTTGTACTTAGACTGAATATAATCTAAACATTGTTTTTTTTTCTTTTCTTTTCTTTTATGGTATGCTGTTTGTTGGACTTGAACTTGTTTTCATTTCGAAATAATTTCCTTGTGTTAACTTAAACTTGCATTGATTCCGAAATACTTTTCATCTGACAAACTTCGCTTGCTTCGATTTTGAATTGTTTTCTCTTGTCAAATCTGAATTTGCTTTTGATTTTTGTAATAATTCTGGCCTTGTGAAACTTGGGAAAATAATCTTGACTTGTATAACATAAAGTTAGTCGTTGACTGTCACTCGCATTGTCTTACTTTTAGTAATTTATTTTCTTTTGAATTCAACTGATCATGGCTTCTGCTGAAGAATACGATACTCTGTTTAATTCATTTTTGACTCAAGCCCAGAAGTTAGGTTTTGCTGACGAAAAGTTGCAGCAGTACATTGAGCAGTGTTTTCAGAGACATGATAGGGCCAAAGAAAGAGAACAGGAAAAGGTTAAACAGGAACAGGATGCTAAAAGATTGCAGTTAGAACAGGATGCTAAAAGATTGCAGTTAGAACAGGATGCTAAAAAATTGCAGTTAGAACAGGAAAGAGAGGAAAAACGATTTCAGTTAGAACAGGAAAAGGTTAAACAGGAACTGGAACTGGAACGGGAAAAGGTTAAACAGGATAGGGAAGCTAAAAGAGAGGAACTGGAAAGAGAGGAAAGGAAATTGAAGATGGATTATCAGATGGAACTTGATAGGGAAAGCCTTAAGATAAAGGGAAAAGAAATTGAGCTTCAGTTGAAACAGGCTAAACTGCAGGGCGATACCACTACACCTAGGACTCGAAGCAATAACCCCTCATTTCCAAAGTTGCCCCAACTACCTGTTTTCAAAGAGGATAGGGATGACATTGATTCTTTTTTATACCGATTTGAAGCGCATGCTAAAGCTCTTAATTATGATAGCAGTAAATGGGTTGTTTACTTAACTGCACTGCTACAAGGCCCGGCTTTAGCTGTGTATCATTCTTTGTCTGCTACCGGTACAGTTTCATATGATGATCTTAAGCAAGAACTTCTTAAGAAATTTCAGTGCACTGCAGATGGATTCAGAGAAAAATTCAGATCAGTTAGGCCTGAAGTGGGGGAAAGTTTTGTCACTTTTTCAAAGCGATTTTCTCACTTGTTGGAAAGATGGATCCAACTATCAGATTGTGAAAAGACTTTTGATGGGCTGTGGAATCTGATTTTGTGTGAGCAGTTTATTGCTTCTGTTTCGAGAGATCTCGCCGTGTTTTTGAAAGAAAGAAATTTGACAAAATTCGCGGCTTTGATAGACAGTGCTGAAGCATTTCGCATGGCTCACCCGGAGAAGAAACTGGCACGGAAGTCGGATGACTCGATTTTTGCATCCGCGTCGATTTCTCAGAATGTTCCCACTCAGAATCAATTTCGTGGGACTGGTCAAAGATGGAATAATTTCCGGGGATCGGGATTTCGTGGCTCTCCGCGTGGAAACTACCAACCCGCAGGTCCTATTCCAAATAGGGGTTTTGCACATCAAAACATGAATAATCAACAGGGCGCTCAGAACAATCAGGCTCCTCCTGGACGTGGCAATACGTATTCGAGACCTGGTTCTCGTTTCGCAGGTAGTCCTCCTCTCAACAGAAGACAGAATAGGCAGGGCATAGTTTGCTATTGTTGTGGGGGTGCAGGTCACATAGCTGCATGGTGTCCTTCTGCTTGTGGCAATGGATACCCAGAGACTCAAGACACTGAAAGTGGTTCGCAGAAATATCAGGACCCTCCAGTTAACACTCAGTCAGCCTTAGTCGCGGAAGTGATTTGCTCAGTTGGCGATGAAAACTGTGGTCAGCCCAAGCTAGTATCAGGTACCGTAAATGGCCTCAAAGCAAGTGTGCTCAGAGATACGGGTGCTACTATCTGTGGCGTTCGGAAGAGACTGGTTTCGGACAGCCAGTACACTGGCAAAGAGTGTAAATGTTTGTCATTCGGTGGGAATATAGAAGAATTTCCGTTGGCTAAAGTGCCTGTTGACACTCCATTTTTCTCTGGCACTGTGTTGTGTTGTGTCATTGATCAACCAGTGGCCGATTTGATAGTAGGGAATTTACCAGGTGTGTCCGACCCTTTTTCGGGTGCTTCCACACTCATCAAAGATCAAGGTCATACTCGTTATGTTACTACTAGTGTTCAAGAAAAGAAACATTGCATTCCACCGGTTCCTTTAGAAAAGATGCCGACTGTTTCAGAAACATTCAAACGGGTTACAGCTGATTTAGTAGAACCGATTTCTCCGCCGTCTGAGGAAGGTCACAGATGCATACTCAACATCATTGATATGGTAACACGTTACCCTGACACTATACAGCTCAAACACATTAAAAACAAGGTACTGGAATCTTGCAAACTAGCACAAGAATACATCAAAACAGTGGTAGCCAAAACCAGTAACTATCATCAGTGTATTCCATAAAATCTGTGGAACATGAACTTGCTGTGTATATAATTCTGCTGATGTATATGTTATACTGGAAATCTATTGTAATACTGTAAAGTGATCTGTTATGTACCTTATTGATATTTTTATTTCACTGTATCACGGTGACATGCTTGGATTTGAAATACATATTTTGTATGCCTATTGCGCTTTGGGTGATTGCTTAATACAATATGTTTATGTTTAAGATAAGTGCTAATGACCAGTTATCTCTTTTCGCTTGTTTGTACAGTTTAGATGGACATATTGTAGTAATTTTTTCTTTCTGATAAAATTCAGAAAACTCGGGCGTTTTCTTTTTGCAGGAAGGGGGTATTGTCACGGACCGGGTTTATAATATTTCGGTCCGATGACTGTTTGTAGTATCTTCCTGTGAGAAGATATAAATTATAATATTTTTTTTATTGATTACTAATTTCTGATTGGTTGAGCTAGTCATGTGACGGTTCACCAATTACATGTATTCAAAAAAATGTTTGCATTCTTCTTTTGTATGTACCACGGTGTGGTTGTGTTTGTACTTCTGGCAGCTGCGTCTGCAGGTATATATTTATTGGTTTATCATTGAAATATTGTATTATGAAACGTAAGAATATTTAACCATGATTATATTCTACTTATTGTAGAATAAGAATTAATAATGAATAATTTTGATATTAGTATGAAGGATGGATTAGGGAGGTGATGGAGATAGTGGATCGTTGTATATTTTGAGTAACGAATTGAAATTGGATTAGTATTTGATTTGAGGTTGAAACATCAACTTGCAATGTATAGTATTATATTTATTTTTGTGAATGAAAGTAATTAGCGGCAAGAATGTAATAATAAGTTGTTATAATTAGAGTTACAATTTTTTGCGTATGTGTGATCTGTGTTCTACACATATGAGATTTGAATTATATGTTGCTGGTCTGGTCCTGTCACAGAGAGAGAGAAAAGGTATATGTGGAAATACAGAGATTATGTATCAAGATATTTAGTGGGGGAAAACTTGTATGTTTTCAGAAGTCTCCGGCTGAGGGGCCTCGAGGTGAAAGAGAAAGAAGAAGGGAGAAGAAGGAAGACAGAAGAGAAGGAGAAGAAGGAAGAAGAAAGAAGGAGAGAAGAAGAAGAAGAAGAAGAAGAAGAAGAAGAAGAAGAAGAAGAAGAAGAAGAAGAAGAAGAAGAAAAGAAGGAGAAGAAGACGAAGACGAGAAGAGGAAGAAGAAGAAGAAGAGAAGGAGAAGAAGAAGAAGAAGGAGACGAAGACGAGAAGAAGAAGAAGAAGTCGTGAAGAAGAAGGGTGGAAGTATCGAGAAGGGGCCAGAGAAGAAGCCAAAGAAGAAGATGAAGAAGAAGACGAGAGAAGCAACCACTGCTACATCATGCAACCCCTGCCACATCATCAGCAGCAGCAACCACTGCTACATCAGCAGCAGCAACCACTGCTACATCAGCGGCAGTAGCAACCACTGCTGCATCATCATCAGTAGCAACCACTGCTGCATCATCATCAGTAGCAACCGCTACCACATCATCATCATCAGCAGCAGCAGCAGCAACCGCTACCCCAGCAGTAGCAGCAGCAACGGCGGCAGCGGCCACAACAGCAGCAGCGACAGCAACGATAGACAGGGGAGAAACCCCAGGGATAGATAGATAGAAAGGCCAAGGATAAGGAAAGGAAGACAGTGTATAGATATAGACAGACAGAGGATTAAAAGGAAGCGAAAGACAGACAGCGAAGTCTGTCCTCCATGAGACTCTTGGTAACTCTCTCTGTTGACGGAAACTGGATGGAACCTCATTGGTGGTTTTGTGACTAGTTTTCTTGGATTGTCTTTTCTGGAATATTACTTGTGGGTTTGTGAGATCAGTGTACAATCTCTCGGATTATCTCCTTGGAACTTTATGTGTGTGATTTGTGAGTGGTATATTTAATTCACGGATTGTTCTACAAAGTACGTGAGTACAAAACTACTTAAACGTTTTTTTTCATATTATTGATGGAGTTATATGTACTTATGTAAACTTTTGTTGATTCTTGTTATTTTCTAGTAATAGAAGGGGGTGTGACAGCAAAAGAAGTTTTGAGAGTTAGGAAGTGTGAGACGGGCGAACACGCAAATCATTCACGCACGCATACACGCAATTCTTGAAATAACCCCTTTCGTTTCGTTTTTTATGATTTCTATTTGTATTATTCTATATTCATTATTATTATTATTATTATTATTATTATTATTATTACTTATAAACTAATAATAATTATTATTATTATTATAACAATTATAATATCTTATATCAAATTTTATTTTAAAACCTTGGTGTTTTTTTCTGATTTCTATTTGTATTATTCTATATTCAATATTATTATTATTATTATTATTATTATTATTATTATTATTATTATTATTATTATTACCAAGGATCGGGATGGGGTGGTACGTGTAGGTAAAAGGGGGCTACGGGTATGTTTAAAGGGGCATGGGTAGGCATAACGGGGATACGGGTATATATAAGGGGGTATGGTGATGGTCGATTCCTTTCATCCATACCTGCGAAACGATCAACGGGGAAGTATCAAGGAGGGTACAGGTAGGAACCAAGGGGGTATGGAAGGTATCAAGGGGGTATGGGGAGGTATCAAGTGGGTTCGGGGAGGTATAAAGGGGGTATGATGAGGCATCATGGGGGGGATATATCAGGGGGGGGGGTATGGTGAGGTATCAAGGGGGATATGGGGAGGTATCATCGTCCCAATGAAACTCGCAGACAAAAGTTCTCTCTGTCTACATTTTAAACAGCATCATGTGTACCCTGGCTTGCCAGGGTACAAAAACCACTAGTGTATTATAACGTGGAGAGGGGTGATGAAGATGGAGGTGTGATTGAGATGAATCATTATGGTGTGAATGGAAGTGCAGTTGTAGTAATTATGTATATTTATATAAACAACCATGTGTCATGAAAGAGATAAATTATAGAATTAAGAAATACATTGTGTTTTGAGATGCATGTATAGACAGGTCAAGATGGCGGACGGCGAAAGGCGTATTCTGTTATGAAGTGTTTAAGTTTTTGTGGACAAACTATTGAGACTCCTTATTTGTCCACAGGATTGGGCTTCGATTCGATTTTCCACCTTTGCCATCACTGTTATCCTCTGTTCTATCTACTGCTACCACTACTGTTATGCCCCTACTACTGGTATAACTCTGCGACTCCTACGTGTCTCTGCGGTACCACTGTGACGGGTGACGTCAGCTTTGAGACCTCTACCTTTGCCGCTGAGGGGTGTGGATGTTGCCTGGGCTCACCGCCACCACCGTTACGTCCACTTTTGTTGTCGGCGCCGCTGCTGGGGGTGACCCTCCATCACCGCCGGACCTACCGTTGCTTCGGACGAGGCTGTCCATCGGCTACAGGATCCCAGCTACACCGCATCCACCCACATACAGACTCGCATTCACACACCTAAAAACATATCTAGTATAAATTACTTTCTTACCTGAGTAATTAACTGCAGTAGTACTTTGAGCTCAATTAATCGATAGTTAGGTTTCGAACATTGACTTTGAACTATAAAGCTAGCTAATTCATTACGATTGAATTTCAAGAAGTTTTTCTGATTGTGGATTTAACTTTGAATTGTGTTTATTTGGAATTTAACTGATTGTCATTATTGTTGCATACTGTTGTGGGTATTCTGTTGTGTATAGTTCTGGGGTTTTCAGTTGGACAGGGGAGGTAATTGTTTAGTAAATACTGGGTTGGGGGTCTTGATAGGGGTGGAAGGTGGTTTAGTGTCCCGTTTATCCTGTGTGTGTGTGTGTGCCCTTGTTGAATAAAAGAGTGTGATTGTCATCTGGCATTTTGTGTTAGTTTTCTTGTTTGAGTTTCTGTCCTTTCCACTCGTTGTTTGGGCTGAACGTCGCGGAACCCGCTCTGGTGACGCGACAATATTGATACTGTACAACAACTAGCTAACCCACAATAATTATGCTTAATATGCACTGAGCTTGAAGAAATAAAATTTTGTTACTTTACAAACTAACTCACTATATGCATAATAAACACTGAGCTCAAAAACTCTTGTATAATAAAATGATGTTACTGTACAAACTAACCCACTATATGCATAATAAAAACTGAGCTCGAAAACTCCTGCATTATAAAATGGTGTTACTCTACAAACTAACCCGCTATATGAATAATAAACACTAAGCTCAAAAACTATTGTATAATAAAATGATGTTACTGTACACACTAACCCACTATATGCATAATAAAAACTGAGCTCGAAAACTCCTGCATAATAAAATGGTGTTACTCTACAAACTAACCCGCTATATGAATAATAAACACTGAGCTAAAAAAACTCTTGTACGTGTATAATAAAATGATGTTACTGTACAAACTAACCCACTATATGCATAATAAAAACTGAGCTCGAAAACTCCTGCATAATAAAATGGTGTTACTCTACAAACTAACCCACTATATGAATAAACAACACTGAGCTTGAAAACTCCTATACCAAACCACCATATGCATAATATTAATAAAGACTGACCTCGAAAACTCGTGCATAATCAAATGGTGTTAATGTACAAACTAATCCACTATATGCATATACACTGAGCTCGAAAACTCTTTAATAATATGATGTTGTTACTGTACAAACTAATTCACAATAATTATGCATAATAATGAAATGGTGTTACTGTACAAACTAACCCACTATATGCATAATAGACACTGAGCTCGAAAACGTTTGCAAAATAAAATGATGTTAATGTACAAACTAACCCAATATATGCATAATAAGCACTGAGCTCGAAAACTGCTGCATAAAAAAATGTTACTGTACAAACTAAGCCACTATATGCATACTAAACACTGAGTTCGAAAACTCCAGCATAATACAATGGTGTTAATATATACAAACTAACCCACCATATGCATAATATACACTGAGCTTAAAAATTCCTGCATAATAAGATGGTGTTACTGTACAAACTAACCCACCCATAATAAACGCTGGGCTCGAAAACTCCTGCATAATACAATGGTGTAAGTTTTTAATGTACGAATTAACCCACCATACATAATTCACATTGAGCTTTAGAACTCTTACGTGTCACCGCTAAAAATAGGGACACACAAGTTCCACTGACGTCACTGGTCGGTACACGACTTTTACGGCTTTTAGGTTCCACCAAAGTGGAGTTGGAACGGCTGCGCGCGCATCCTTCATGCAACGAAATATTAACGAAGCGAAACTCCAACGAAATGCGATCTATATTTCTCTAGTGTAAGTACCAGTGCTTCAACGTTGGACAGAAGTCGCACACTCGGGACAATACCCTGATCTCTTTTATTTCTTATCATTCAGGAAATCAAGTACCAAGATAAGGATCTGTAACAATGCTCAGTTTCAAACATGGCTACTCCTATTTCCTATTCTATTTTATTCTGTATGTATATCAATGACATGTCCCTTTTTATCACACAAAATGTTAACCTTCAAATATTTGCTGATGATTCTTGTTGTTGTTGTTGTATCAAATTTTATTTCATCAGATTAACATAAGTTTCTGATGATTCATCTCTTCATATTTACAATACAATGGTACACCAGATAGAACAAACTCTTCAAATAAGTATACATGAAATTCATAACTAATGTTGCATCAATAGAATGAAATTACATCCTACTAAAAGCAAAGGTATGCTTCTCACTACAAGACAAAAGCGCTAAAATGGATATTTTTTTCTTTAATTTAAACTTAGTGTCGTACAGTAAGCTTATAGGGCAAGTTCATGAGCATAAAATGCTAGGCATAATCATCGATGATGATTTTAGCTGGCGGTCACACATTAACCATATCTGTCAATAACATTTCTAAAAACCTTTTCGTTCCAAATAAACTTAGACATTGTGTTACGGTTGTTGCAATAAAATCATTTTTCTATGCCCACTGTATGTCTCATTTTAATTATGCATAGATTATTTGGTGTAAAACCAGTGACACGCAAATTAAACATCAATAGTCTTTATAAAAGAGCAAGCAAGATACTTTATAAGTCTTATAATATAAATACAGATGTTACAACTAATGAGAAATATAAAGAACTCCCAATATTCACTTCAAAAACAATTTATATTTAATACAGTAATCCATATGTTCAAAATCACAAACGGAGAAACACCTGAATTAGATACATTTTTTACTGACTAATGTTAAACAGCTCATCTCAAGGATAGATGGACATAGTACTGCTCCGACCTTTACAACTGTAACAAGAGGTCAGTTTTATACAGCACATTAGCTTTTTGCCTTGTTTAGTCAGCTGTGTAGTAGGTTAATGTTACGCTGAAGCAGACGACAGAAGTTACTGATGTGTGCTACACTCTGCTAGATTGACGCGAGCGCAGTATAATGACATCATCCAGCTTACGCAGAGTCCGGCCAATCGGGACAGAGAGAGATGAGGTAGACCAGTTCTACATGGTTAGGCAGAGACAGGTAGAGTAGTCATTCTGCGTTCAAACTGCCTAGAGTACAGAGCTCGGCTCTAACAGAAATCTCTCCACTGAAAGACTAAGGAAGCAGGACTTGTTGAAAACTCTATTCAATCAAGTTATCCACGGCCTGACATTGTCAGAAAGGTAAATGAACATACATTTGTTTCATCGTGATGTATTGATATTATTGTTGAATTATGTTTGTGAAATTTGCTATGCTTAGACTTGAATTGTTAGTCCAACGTTGTGTGACCACGTGGCGAACACGACCGGGTCCGACGCCATGTTGTATTCTGTACGGACCCACTATTGTTTAACCTATATGTATGCTTGCAGACCAGTGGGTGTACCAGAGAATGTGGATAATATTACTTATTTCTCTATGTGTATAGTTAGCCATGATTTATATTTATATATGTAAAGGAAATTAGAGTGGAGATTCCAATGGACCACAGACTTAGCAGAATGTTCGTCGCTTATATATAGCGATGTGGAGCCAATAATTGAGGGCTCATTCGGCCTTCAGTGAGACGCTCTGCACACACCTAGTATACAGGGTTGTGCAGAATTTCGTCTCATATGTTACAGACGAGCAGGCATCGTATCGTGAGCCCAACCAGGTGAAAGACAAGAACAAGTCTTCCCTGAAAGTTGGCCTGCTGAGGCTGTGATGGGGTTTTTATTGTTGCTGGGCTCTGCACAATGGACTGCTATTAGGTAATAGCTAGTTATTTCCCTATGACTTCACTTAATACATTTATTTTTTTAGCTCGGTCTGTTTTTAGGCTGGGGTACAGAGATAGATAGAAAAATGGTAAAAGATCACTGTCAAACTAGCTTTCACACGGCTATGAATCATATGTAGTCCAGCCACTTGATAACAGTAAAAATCACACATTAATTTCCTCTACTCTATACACGATAATCGAAGTACGAAACTAACTTAAAAGTTCAATTGTCAATGAGAATGGTTCGCTCGCTGATAGTCTAGGCAGCTACTTTTTCATCATAGGGCACTGGATACTTTCTGCCTTAATGGTCAGAGTTTTTGAAGAGTGGACTACTGTGGCCCTGTTTATACAGAGTTTTAGTGCACTGTTTCTTGTGGCACTTAACTGCATGGTTGAAGCGCTGCGTTGAGGTCGCTTCTGGGACAAACTGTGTTGTCATGGAGTCTTTGACTTTGTGGTTCGTCGGTTGGGCTATCTTCGCACAATGCTGGAGATGCCTCGGCAGCCAACTTTAAGCGTCGACGTGGTTTTGTCTTTTGCTGAGTTGGGTTCACGATATTACGCCTGCTCGTCTGTAACATATGAGACGAAATTCTGCACAACCCTGTATAACAGGTCTGGGCGGAGCATCTCACTGAAGGCCAAAGTAGCCCTCAGTGATAGCTCCACATCTCTATACATAAGCGACGAACATTCTGCTAAGTCTGTGGTCCACTGGAATCTCCACTCTAATTTCCTGTACATATATAAATATAAATCATGGCTAACTATACACATAAAGAAATAATAATATCATAAACATTCTCTGGTACAGCCACTGGTCTGCAAGCATACATATAAGTTAAACAACAGTGGATACGTACATAATACAACATGGCGTCAAAACCGGTCGTGCTTGCCTCGTGGTCGGATTCTCCACGTGGTCATGCAAAGTCGGACTAACAATTCAATTCTATGCATAGCAAATTCCACAAACATAATTTCAACAATAATATAAATACATCACAATAAAACAGAAGTATGTTCATTTACCTGTTTGATAATGTCAGACCGTGGCTACTTGATTGAATTCGAATATTCAACAAATACTGCTGTCTAATCTTCTCAGGAGAGAGATTTCTGCTTGAGTGTACTGTGTACTGCTCAGCGTTTCAAACTAGACTGACGTTCTATTTCTTTGCTTGAATCACCCAGAACCGGTTCTATCTAACCTAGCTGTGTTCTCATTGGCTGGAAAATCGAAGTGGCTGTAAAATTCGAAATACCATCTTAGGCTGCGATGATGTCACTAACTGTGCTTGCATCAAGCTACCACTGTGTTACGCATGATCACTTCTGTCGCCTTCTTTAGACTAACAGTAACCTTCGAAGTCTACATTGACTAAACAAGCCAAAATTTTAAAGGCAGTGGAAACGGGGCTCTTGTTACAGGCTCCCTCAACTGAAAAAAGGCGATGACTACTGGACTAGTTTAACACTGCACTATCCTAGGGTCCTATTTACAAACTAGTTAAGTTGCTCTACCTGCGCTGCAATGTTGTGCCAGGTAGCTATGGACACTAGTGACAGGGTTTTACTGGACGGGGACGAATTCTGGTGCTGTGGCCCTTAGTCGTGTTGGGTGGGCGACAGCTGATGTGTCCTCCACGAGATAGCGACTGAGGTAGTCGGCTCCGTGGTTCTCTTTGCCGGGGATGTACTCGATTTGAAAAGAGTATGCCTGAAGGGTGAGTGCCCATCTCATCAGGCGCGAGTTCAAAGATTTGGAGGCTGCCAGTATGGTCCTCTCCAAGCGATGTCCAGCTTGTTGGTTCCACTTGGGAGTAAGAGTAGCACTTGATCGCCTACTTGCAGTTCTCGGTACTTCGCTTGGCGGTTGTAGTACTTCGCCTGACGGACTCTAACCTTCTTCAGTGCTTCACCAGCTTTCTTCCACGTGGCTTTTTGATGGTTTCCTGCAGGTCTGCGACGTACTTGGTGGCACCTCTAGGTGTTTTGTCTATCTTGGCTTCCGTAGCGGTCCTGCTAGCGAACACTTCTTGCATCAGGCGGCCGGTGATCTGAGATCCGTTGTCCGTTCTAATGCTGACCGGGAATCCCACTCTAGTAAAGATGGCGATGAGTGCATCTGCAATCTTCCTGGTGTCGATCGCTGGCAACGGGACTGCTTCGCACCACATCGAACAGGCCTCGACGAGTGTGAGTAGAAATCTTTTCCGCTTCTTCGTCATGGGCAGTGATCCTACTATGTCTACTGAGACTTGCTGGAATGGTGCGCCGACTACCACCGATGGTCCTAAGGTGACTGGTACGGTGTGATGGCGCGGGGAATATCGTTGACATTGGTGACAAGATTTCACGTAGCGCTTGACATACTCCGTGATTCCTGGTTAATAGTAGTGTGCGCTGATCCTCTTTACTGTGGCACCAATTCCCATGTGTCTGCTGAGTCGCATGCTGTGGCCTAATTCTGGTACTTGGGCTCGAAGGGTGATTGAGTGTGATCTATATCTCCTTGCCGATGTAAAACTCCGTCTTCCATGTAGAAGTCTCCTTTTTGCGGGTGTGTGGTAACTTCTGGAAGCACTTGGCTATCAAGGCGCCCGCTTTCTGTGCTGTTTTAATCTCTTCGAGTCCTGGATTCGGGGCTAACTCGGGCTGGGGTGGTTGGGTTTTAGCCTGGGCCCTGGTATGCACTGCAGCTATCTCTACAGTTTTAGGGGGCGTGCCTAAAAACACATACCTACATCCTAAGACTAGATCATACAGGGGTTTCTGTAAAACTGCTGCTTGGATTCGTCCTGTGACGTATCTGCTCTCTACTTCTATCCAAGCTATTGGGCAAGTGGTCGTCGGTTTCGTCAAGTCTGCTCCTTGTAGTTCGACTGTCTTGTCCGTCAAGTCCGCGCGCGATACAAGAGACTCACAAACTATCGCGTCGTATGATAGACCGGTGTCATACAGACAGTTCGCTTCCTTACCGTTGACCTTGACCGTGTCTGTCACCGATAGGTGATCTCCGATGGGTTGTGAATTGTTACCTCTGCTTTGAGTTAGAACTTTATGAGCTGGCTGGCTTTCGCGCTCGTCCCTACGTTGTGCTGCCAACTTGAAACATTCCGCGGTGGAGTGATTATTTCTGTTGCAGAACGAGCAATAGCGTTTCTGTTCTGCGGGACCTCTTTTACCGAATTCCAAGTTAGGTCCTCTATTTTGCCCAGGTCTGGGGTGATTTGGCCGATTCTCGGTGCGCTATTCTTGGTGAGGGCTTCGTTTCTGTGCCTCTTTCCCATTAGGCTTTAGGTCTCGCCTGAAGCTCTTGGCTTCTCCGTGGGCGGCCACGTACCAATCTGCGACCTTGACCAGATCCTCCAGTCTTTCCGCGCCCTGCTCTACTGAGAATGTTTTCAGCTCGGGGGTCATGGTTTCCCGTAGCTGTTCCCATACTAATAGTTTGGTCAGTCCATCAAATGTCTTAGCCGTGGCTGACTGGCTAACCCACTTATCTAGCATTGTGGACAAACGATCTGCGAACTGCGCATAGCTCTCTCCTTTCATTCTGCGATTGGTGCGGAATTTTTGCCGATAGCATTCTCCAGTGAGTTCGAATCCCGTTAGGAGTGCCTCTTTTACTTTGTGATAGTCGTTCACTCTGTCAGTCGGTAGCTTACTGTAGATGTCATATGCCTTTCCTCTAAGCCCTTGACTAAGATTAAAAGACTAATGGGTGGGATCTAGTTTGTACTCTGTTGCTAGGCGCTCGAACCTAGTTATATAGAGATCTAGACCTTCTTCTCTTTCATTGAATGGCCCCAGGGAAAATGACATACCTAGTACGGGGTTGGAGACTACATCTAGTTGATCTGAGTGGGGAGGGGTTGTGGCAGAACTTGAGGCTCCAGATCCTAATCTTCTCAGGTCTAACTCATGGTGTCTGTCTCATTCTTGTTCTACCCGCTCATAGTCCCATCTCCTAACTTCTGCTTCTCTCTATGCTGCTACCTTCTTCTGTTCTCTCTCTGCTTCTAATTCCAGTTTCTTCTGTTCTGCTTCTAATTTCTTCGCTTCTCTCTCTGCTTCTAATTCTGCTTTCTTCTGTTCTGTCTCTGCTGCTCTCTGCCGCTTCGAGTTTCTTCTGTTCTCTCTCTACTGCCCTCTCTGCCTTAGCCTCCTGCTTCTCTACTTCTTCATTGATAAACTCAATTAAATCTGCTCTGGCTAAGTGTATTGCTTTTCCTAATTCCTTGAAGCGCAATCTCAAGGCTACTGGGTCTGACATTGTCAAAAGTGTCTATGACCAACCTCTGAATCACGTGGAATACAAAAGCATTAGCAATATTGCAATTCAATAAACACAATCCAAAGATAACAAAATTCGTAATCAATAGTAGAATAAAACAAGAGTCAAATGGCATACAATAGTTACTTAAGCAAAACCTGCAAAAGAGCAATGCAACATACAGGCACACAAAAAAATTGAAGCAAAAAAGTTTTTAAACAAAAGAATAGTGCACCAACTCTGTCTCCTACACTTACAACATTACTATTCTAAGTTATTCTCCTGCTACTATTTACTGTTATCCTATTCTATTATATATAGATCCGGTTATACCCAGTTCCTATTATACACAGATCCTGGCAAGGCTCGCCAATTAAGCTGTCTATTATTGCTGGGCTCTGCACAATGGAATGATACCCACTCGTCTATTGTCGATGGGGACCGCTAGTAAATCTCCCTGTGAGTCAACTTAATACATTTATAAAATTAGCTCGGTCTGTGTTTAGGCTGGGGTACAGAGATAGAAAGAAAAATGGTAAAAGATCACTGTCACACTTGCTCTCAAACGGCTATGAAACATAGGTAGTCCAGCCACTTATTAACAGTAAATATCACACATTTATTTCCTCTACTCTATACACGATCTGCTACGTACGATACTAACTTAAAAGTTCAAATGTCAATTCGAATAGTTCGCTTCTTGATAGTTCTAGGCAGATACTGTATCTTTTCGGGCACTGGATGCTTTCTGCCCTAAGGGTCAGAGCTCTGGGAGGGTGGACTACTGTGGTCCTTTGATACAGGTTTGGTGCACTGTTACCAAACCCACTTAACTGAATGTTCGAAAAGCTGTGTTGTGGTTGCTTCCTTGAAAAGCTGTGTTGTGGATTCTTCTCCTTGTTGCTAGACTGGTGGGCTCTCGTCGCATATTGCTAGAGATGCCTCTGTAACAAGAGCCCCGTTTCCACTGCCTTTAAGATTTTGGCTTGTTTAGTCAGTGTAGACTTCGAAGGTTACTGTTAGTCTAAAGCAGACGACAGAAGTGATCATGCGTAACACAGTTGTAGCTTGATGCAAGCACAGTTAGTGACATCATCGCAGCCTACGATGGTGTTTGGAATTTTCCACCATGTAGATTTTTCAGCCAATGAGAACACAGCTAGGTTAGATAGAACCGGTTCTGGGTGATTCAAGCAAAGAGATAGAACGTCAGTCTAGTTTGAAACGCTAAGCAGTACACAGTACACTCAAGCAGAAATCTCTCTCCTGAGAAGATTAGACAGCAGTACTTGTTGAATATTCGAATTCAATCAAGTAGCCACGGTCTGACATTGTCAAATAGGTAAATCAACATACTTCCGTTTCATCAATTCAATTCAATTCAATTCAATTTATTTGCGTCAAAATAAGGCCACCGGCCTGTAGACACGGGGTTAATCACATGCAACCTATACTAAAACAAAACAGAAATATCAGAAATGCATAAACAAAAATGCATAAACAAGGAAGAGTTATATATCTGAGAATGTAATAGTCGGGCTGTCCTACAATACAGGGTGTTCCAAAAGTCTTGGGCAGACTTGAAGGCTTGAAGACTTGGGCATATCTCAATTACTATGAATGGTAGTAAGATAAAAGTTGTGCCATTTTAAAGCTAATTACATTAAGTTTTTTTGTAAAGCTGTTGATTTTTTTTCTTTTCAGACCCATTAATGGCGTTCACTCAACCAGAAAATGCTGGGACGCGTTTGGCAAGAATTTGACTATCGGCTTGATGTGTGCCGTGTGACCAATGGTGCTCACATTGAACATCTTTGAACATTCCATGTAAAAATTGAGATTAC
Source organism: Oncomelania hupensis (assembly GCA_036898135.1). Taxonomy (NCBI): domain Eukaryota; kingdom Metazoa; phylum Mollusca; class Gastropoda; order Littorinimorpha; family Pomatiopsidae; genus Oncomelania; species Oncomelania hupensis. Next base: position 48,124,736 of record CM072514.1, on the reverse strand, counting down.
AAACTTTCTAAATTTACTAGATGCGTTTTTATATCCTTAATAGTTTCGGAAATATTCAATGTCAAAATGTGCCCAAGACTCTTGGAACACCCTGTATTACCAAAGCGTTATAATACTGTTCTCTTTTCTTCATCGAATAAAATATATACATGGCCACATCTCTTGTAATATCAGAATTTTCATTTGATACCAAATATTTTACCACAGATGGGCAGTTCCTCATTATAGTTAAATATTTAGACAAATATTTAGTCCTCAAATCATCATACATCTTGCAACTGCAAAGAAAATGCGTCTCATCTTCAACTTCATCACAAAAAGTACACAAAGGGTTAACCACAGTATAACGTTGGTTTACTTTCAAACCATTTAACCCCAAGCGAAATCTTGTAAAGGCTATACGAAACTTACTAATCGTCAATTGAGTAAGATATTGCTCAGGGCATAAAAATGATTTGAAAGAACGGTACATCAAAAACCTGTCACTCCCATTAATCTTAGCATTCCATTGTTGGCAGTAGCAATCAATCATTCTTTGCTTAAACAGTTTCAAAAACATTCTTTCATTTCCTACTCCATTTGACCAAACAAATGAAAATCCATAATTGTCAAGTATACTTTTAACCATATATGCCCAGTTTTTATCAGGGTTATTCTTAGAAATATACAGCATTTCATATACCTGACGTGGAATTCTATATAGTTCCATTCTCTGTACAGTAAACCAGTAACGCAAGACATTGATAGTACTATCTATAAATAGAGGATAGCGTCCTGTCTCACCGTATACCATTGTATTTGGCGTCCGAGGGCCAACACTCAGCAGTCTTTTTAAAGCAAAAAGGTGTACTGATTCAACTATTTTAAACTGAGTTGCCCCCCAGACTTCCGAAGCATACAAAAGCATCGGCTTGACCTGAGCATCAAACAGTCTAAAGAAAAAAGACATATTCATCTTTCCAAGGCTCCACATGGTCCTCAAAATCTCGACGACCTTGCCTTTACCCTTCTTCACAACCTGATCTAGGGCGCCCACAACAGACAGTCTACTTGTCAGGACAAATCCTAAGTACCTATACTCCTTCACTATTTCAAGTTCTGTGCCTTTCAAAAACCATTTTTCCCTTTTTGATAATCTGCCCCCTTTCCTAAAAATCATTACTTTAGATTTATTCAAGTTAACTTTCAAACCCAATCTGTCTGAAGCTTTGGCAAGATTATCTAACTGGTTCTGTAGGCCAACAGGCGTAGAAGACAATAGTACAATATCATCTGCGAAGAGCAACAAAAATATCTCTTTCAAGCCTGGCAAAAATTGAAAACCATGACGCCCCTTCGCCGTAACCGCATCGGCTACCTCACCCACAAGCAAAGAAAAAATCAAGGGAGACAACAAACATCCTTGTCTCAGACCATTTGGGCAATCAAAAAAGTCTGACAGAGTTGCGCCCCATCTCACACAAGACTGGACAGAAGCGTACATTCCTTGGAGCATCCTTAGCATTTTGGTTGATGTCTGAACTTTTTGCAAAACTTTCCACAAACTATTTCTATCTACAGTATCAAAGGCACGCATATAATCGATAAATGCAACATATACTTTTCTTTTTTGTTTAGAATATAGAATATTCCCTATCATAGAGAACACAGAAAAAATATGGTCAATAGTGGAGTAATGTTTTCTAAAACCAGCCTGTTCTTCACAAATCTTCCCTTCCCTTTCAGCCCACTTATACAAACGTGTATTCAAAATTTTTGTAAATATCTTGCTCGTAATACTTAAAAGAGAAATACCACGATAATTTTCTGGGTTTGTTGGGTCACCTTTCTTCAAAAGAGGCACAATAACAGACCGACACCAGGCGTCTGGAAAGTGGCCACAATCATAAAGCTTATTGAAAAGCTTAGTTAGAAAAGGAGTTACAAAAGGCTCAGCTGATTTAAAAAATTCAGCAATAACCTCATCTAGCCCAGAGGCCTTCCCAGACTTCAGGCCACTAATGGCTTTTTTTACTTCTTCACGCGTGATAGGACTGTCTAATTCTGGAACAGGGTTTTCGTTATCCACTGGCATTTCATTCTCAACCCCCCTATCTAAATCAGTTTCAGAATCACTAGCACCCAAAATACGCTCAAAATGCTCTTTCCAAATATTTATATCCACTGCAGGAGTTACTTTCGGTTTCCTCTTCAAACTGTGTACTGTAGACCAAAATTTCTTACTATCATTTTTATTTTCTAATAATGTCTCTGTAACTTTATCACTATGACTTTTCTTCTTTTTTTCAGTGTATTTAAATACAAATTCCTTTTTTCTTTATACAATTTCCTGTCTTCATCTTTTTTCAAGCGCCTGTATCTTGCGAGCGAGCGTCTCGCATCCAGTTTCATTCTTTCACACTCGCAGTCATACCACTTACTGCGAAATTTGCCCTTCACACCACCCCCCACTCTAATCAGCTGTCTCATAGGGTCGCTGGCCTCACGCAACAGGCACGTGAACTTATCCACAGCGGAGTCAATGCTCCTTTCTAATAACAAAGTTGCTTCCTCTAAACACAACTTCGCATAATCCGATGCCATAAAATTTTGATACCCCAAAAAGGTTATTTCTAATGGTTTTTCAATATTATTAGCAAACGGCAATCGTCCTCGAACCATCAAAATAACAGACGCATGAGTCGATTCAATACGATTTACCACATCCAATAAATGTACAAAAGTTTCCATTTCATATCAACATAAAAAATAATCAATAACACTTGCTCCTTTTTCAGACAAAAAAGTATAAACATGGTTCAGACCATTTTTAACATACATGTACCCATTCAACGGTAAAAGTTGAAAAACTGTACACAAATCAATTAATTTTTTACCAAAAGTATTTACACATTTGTCTTCTGATTTCCGATCAAAAACAAACGACTGATCATCTTCCAGTGATTCAAAACCATCCAAGGGGTTGCCACTATCACTCACTTCCAAGCCCCAGCACCCTATTCTGGCATTTATGTCTCCAGCAATAAGGAGATAAGCATCTTCGTTATTCTCAAATGTCGTTAACAAAAACTGCTCCAATTCAGTAATCAAACACTCATAATCTTTACAATTATAGAATGGGCTTCCTTCTGGGTGGCAATAGAGGCCAACAAAAATAATATCCTTATCAAAATTGAACAACTGTCTGCTTAACCGCACACTAAGTAAATTATCAATTCCTGTATCAAAGGCAGAAACAAAAGCAGCCAATGATTTTTTGATAAGTAGTGTGCCCCCCGAACCTCTGCCCATCTTGGATAACTTTATTGCTGGCGAATGGAACACCAAAAAATTCTCAAAATGAATAGTTGAATCAAAACTGTCAAAAGTGAATGTTTCCTGCAAACAACATACATCATAGGAAGTAATAAAATTTACAAAATCACAATCTGACAGTTTGTTAATTAAACCATCAACATTCCAACACATAAATGAAAAAAGACTAGGTTTTGTTCCAACATTATGGTCTGTCTGCTTGATCGCCTGATTATGATTCCATATGTGTGGTGAAGCTTCGTTTCTGGTTGTTGTATTCAGTAAATCGTTATCGTTACTTCTATCCACATCATATAACTCTGCTCTGTCATCTTCACCAATAATTGACCTTCTACCTTTGTTCAAATTATTTCTCATCAAATCACCTTCTGCTGGATTGTTTTCAAACTGATCATTCACCACCGTGAAAATGACATTCTGTACTGACACATCGTTTTGGTCAATCTTAGCTACTGTGGGTGTACGTGCTTGGTTGTTTTGTTTCATGTGTGTTGTTTCTAGTGTACTTGAACCGTGTAAACGACCTTGGCCACACCTCTAGCTATTACTGTCACTGCGCATACCCCACGCCTCGTGGAGACTAGATTGGCGATCAACTGACGCTGACACTGACAAGGACCTAGTAACAGGCCCACGTGCTGCCCTAGGATCGTCGACATCACCAATTTTTCTTTCTGCTGCGATTGGTTGACCCCGGCCGGCACCCCCTGTGACGTCAGACGGCGACGGTGGTTGGGAAACCCCTACATTGCCGGGACTCCTTGAATGATCAGCAGGTTTGACAGAATCCTGAGGAAGGGGAGAGGGCTCATCACTGATGTGAAGTCTGCCTTTCTTGTAATAACCCCTCTTGCCTTCCTCCCGCAACTTTCTCAGCCGTGTCTGCTGCCGATATGTCAAGTCCTGTGCCACCCGTAGCCCGTCCTGAAACATCTGATCTCGTCCTTCTTTGGCCGCCATCAACGACATCGCCTCACCCCATCGCTGGAACTTGACAATCATGGGGCGTGGCTTGTTTTTACTATTAATAGCATTGAACTTTCCCAGTCTGTGCGCTCTCTCCACCACATCCACACTCCAATTCACACTAGGAATGTACTTGTTCAACAAACCACGCACGACATTTTCACAGTTTTCTCCTTTCTTCTCCTTCAGTCCATAGATCTTTACATTGTTCCTTCTTGAAACACTTTCCAATCTGTCGATTTCGTCTTCCATACTTTCTACCTTTTCAGTCAGTTTTTCCATTTTCAAGTTCAGAGTGTCAACATCTTTCCCCACAGATTCTCTCAAATCTACTAACTCATTCTTCACATCTTGCTGTGACTTCTCTATTCTCGCCATCACCGAAGCTTGATTATCAAGAGCACTGAACAGTTTATCAATCTTACGATCCAGCTGTTGCTTCCACTGAGTGTCGAGAGAGTCTTGCTGCTTAGGTGGTCCTGGGTTCTTTTCAACGTCTCCACTAAGCCACACTCGCCATAACGCGAGCACACAATTGACTACCAGAAGGAAACCTTTAGGAGTGCCCGGTGATACTACGAACGGTCCTGGCTGCCACTGCACTGTGACGTCATTTTGGCCTGACATACTGTCACTGGTACGGGTTTCGCTTACCAGCAATGGCGAAGATGACAAAGTACCACAACTATAAGCACCCAAAGCAACATTTGCATTGACGAATGGGCTACACACCGAGGATAACAGAGTATCCCCCAAACATCGACCAACACAAGCACAGAAGCACAGGCCGAAGCACAACAGCAATATATCACCACAACCCAGCACCTCTGTCACACACGACCTTGCAGCCTTCGAAACCGAATGCCCCGTCCCACCACAAAACAGTCCCACTCTGGCTCTCCATACATCTACATCAATCATTCCGGCAACACTTTGCAATACAATATCCCCACGAACAGTCCCGCAAAGTTAGTTTAGACTACAATTCGCTGGAAACTACAAAATTGAAGAAAATCACCACCACAAAAAGCAAGCACACACCACCCGGTCGCCATGTTGCACGCGACCCCCCTACTTCCGTTTCATCGTGATGTATTTATATTATTGTTGAAATTATGTTTGTGGAATTTGCTATGCATAGAATTGAATTGTTAGTTCGACTTTGCATGACCACATGGAGAATCCGACCACGAGGCAAGCACGACCGGTTTCAACGCCATGTTGTATTATGTACGGATGCACTGTTGTTTTAATTATATGTATGCTTGCAGACCAGTGGCTATACCTGAGAATGTTTATAATATTATTATTTCTTTATGTGTATAGTTAGCCACGATTTATATTGATATATGTATAGGAAATTAGAGTGGAGATTCCAGTGGACCACAGACTTAGCAGAATGTTCGTCGCTTATGTATAGATATGTGGAGCTATAACTGAGGGCTACTTTGACCTTCAATGAGACGCTCTGCACAGACCTATTATACAGGGTTGTGCAGAATTTCGTCTCATATGTTTCAGACGAGCAGGCGTTATATCGTGAGCCAACTCAGCAAAAGACAAAACCATGTTGACGCTTAAAGTTGGCTGCCGAGGCATCTCCAGCATTGTGCGAAGATAGCCCAACCAACGAACCACAAAGTCAAAGACTCCACGACAACACAGTTTGTCCCAGAAGCGACCTCAACGCAGCGCTTCAACCACGCAGTTAAGTGCCACAAGAAACAGTGCACTAAAACTCTGTATAAACAGGGCCACAGTAGTCCACTCTTCAAGAACTCTGACCATTAAGGCAGAAAGTATCCAGTGCCCTATGATGAAAAAGTAGCCGCCTAGACTATCAGCGAGCGAACCATTTGCATTGATAATTGAACTTTTGAGTTAGTTTCGTACTTCGAATATCGTGTATAGAGTAGAGGAAATAAATGTGTGATTTTTACTGTTATCAAGTGGCTGGACTATATATGATTCATAGCCGTGTGAAAGCTAGTTTGGCAGTGATCTTTTACAATTTTTCTATCTATCTGTATACCCCAACCTAAACACAGACCGAGCTAAACAAATAAATGTATTAAGTGAAGTCATAGGGAGATAACAAGCTATCCCCATAGACTAAGACGAGGAGGTAATAGCAGTCCATTGTGCAGAGCCCAGCAACAATAAAAACCCCGTCCCAGCTTAATTGGCGAGCCTAGTCAGGATCTGTGTATAATTGGAACTGGGTATAACCGGATCTAGGTACAATAGAATAAGATAACAGTATTAGTAGCAGTAGAATAACTTAGAATATTTGTAAGTGTAGCAGACAGTTTTGGTGCACTATTCTTTTGTTTAAAAACATTTTTGCTTCAATTCTTTTTGTGCCTGTATGTTGCATTGTTCTTTTGCAGGTTTTGCTTATGTAACTGGTGTATGCTATTTGACTCTTGTTTTATTCTATTATTGATTATGGATTTGATTGTCTTTGCATTGTTTTTATTGACTTGCAATATTGCTAGTGTTTTTGTATCTCACGTGATTCAGAGGTTCGTCATAGACACTTTTGACAATGTAACCTTTTTCTTTTTTTCCCTTCTTTTTTTGACCCAGTAGCCTTGAGATTGCGCTTCAAGGCAGAGAGAGCAGTAGAGAGAGAACAGTAGAGAGAGAACAGAAAAAACTTGAAGCGGCAGAGAGAGCAGCAGAGAGGGAACAGAAGAAAGCCGAATTAGAAGCAGAACAGAAGAAAGCCGAATTAGAGGCAGAAGAAAGAGGAATTAGAGGCAGAACAGAAGAAAGCAGCATTAGAAGAATAACAGAAGAAAGCAGAATTAGAAGCAGCGAGAGGCCAGAAGAAACTAGAATTAGAAGCAGAAGGTAGGCGATTGGAGAGCAAAGGGCAGAAAAGGAAAAGGACAGTCAGCATGAGTTGGAACTGAGGAGCCTCAAGTTCTGCCTCAACCCCTCCCCACTCAGATCAACTAGATGTAGCCTCCAACCCCGTACTAGGGATATCATTCCCACTGGGACCATTCAATGAAAGAGAAGAAGGTTTAGATTATCTGACTAGGTTTGAGGGTCTAGCAACAGAGTACAAACTAGATCCCACCCATTGGTCTTTTAAGCTTCGTCAAGGGCTTAGAGGAAAGGCATATGACATCTACAGTAAGCTACCTACTAACAGAGTGACTGACTATCACAAAGTAAAAGAGGCACTCCTAACGGGATTCGAACTAACAGGAGAATGCTATCGGCAAAAATTCCGCACCAATCGGAGAGTGAAAGGAGAGAGCTATGCGCAGTTCGCAGATCGGTTGTCCACAATGCTAGATAAGTGGATTAGCCAGTCAGCCACGGCTGACATATGATGGACTGACAGAACTATTCGTATGGGAACAGCTACGGGAAACCATGAACCCCGAGCTGAAAACATTCTCAGTAGAGCAGGGCGTGGAAAGACTGAAGGATCTGGTCAAGGTCGCAGATTGGTACGTGGCCGCCCACGGAGAAGCCAAGAGCTTCAGGCGAGACCTAAAGCCTAACGGGAAAGAGGCACAGAAACGAAGCCCTCACCGGGAAGAGCGCACCGAGAATCGGCCAAATCACCCCAGACCTGGGCAAAATAAAGGACCCAACGTGGACTTTGGTAAAAGAGGTCCCGCAGAACAGAAACGGTATTGCTCGTTCTGCAACAGAAATAATCACTCCACCGCGGAATGTTTCAAGTTGGCTGCACAACGTAGGGACGAGCGCGAAAGCCAGCCAGCTCATAGAGTTCTAACTCAAAGCAGCGGTAACAAGCCACACCCCATCGGAGATCACCCATCGGTGACAGACACGGTCAAGGTCAACGGAAAAGAAGCGAACTGTCTGTATGACACAGGTCTATCATACGACGCGATAGTTTGCGAGTCTCTTGTACCGCGCGCAGACTTGACGGACAAGACAGTCGAACTACAGGGTGCAGACTTGACGAAACCGACGACTACTTGCCCAATAGCTTGGATAGAAGTAGAGAGTAGATACGTCACAGGACGAATCCAAGCAGCTGTTTTACAGAAACCCCTGTATGATCTAGTGCTAGGATGTAGGTATGTGTTCTTAGGCACGCCCCCTAAAACTGTAGAGTTAGCTGCAGTGCAAACCAGGGCCCAGGCTAAAACTCAACCACCCCAGCCCGAGTTAGCTTCGAATCCAGGACTCGAAGAGATCAAAACAGCACAGAAAGAGGACGCCTCGATAGCCAAGTGCTTCCAGAAGCTACCAAGGCGCACACACCCCGCACAAAGGAGACTTCTACATGGAAGATGGAGTTCTACATCGACAAGGAGATGGAGATCACACCCAACTAGTACTACCAGCCATCCCTCGAGCCCAAGTACTAGAATTAGGCCACAGCATGCCACTCAGTGGACACATGGGAATTTGAGCCACAGTACAGAGAATCAGCGCACACTACTATTGGCCAGGAATCACGGAGGATGTCAAGCGCTACGTGAAATCTTTTCACCAATGTCAACGATATTCCCCGCGCCACCACACCGTACCAGTTACCTTAGGACCATCGGTAGTAGTCGGCGTGCCATTCCAGCAAGTCTCATTAGACATAGTCGGACCACTGCCCATGACGAAGAACCGGAACAGATTTCTTCTCACACTCGTCGACGCCTGTACGATGTGTTGCGAAGCAGTCCCGTTGCCAGCGATCGACACCAGGAAGATTGCTGATGCACTCATCGCCATCTTTACCAGAGTGGGATTCCTGGACAGCATTAGAACGGACAACGGATCTCAGTTCACCGGCCGCCTGATGCAAGAAGTGTTCGAGTTGATACAAGTTCATCACATTCGCACACAACTGTACCACCCAGCCAGCAACGGACAAGTAGAAAGACTGAATGGAACCCTTTTCACCATCCTCAGGAAAGTAGCCGACGACAATCCAGAAGCGTGGGACACCTACGTGAATGCGGCACTGTTCGCATATAGAGAAACGCCCCATGCAGCCACAGGTTACACCCCGTCAACATTGCTATTCGGCAGATCACTAGCGGGACCGCTAGAAGCCCTATGCAGAAGTTGGACGGAAGCCAAGATAGACGACACACCCAGAGGTGGCACCAAGTACATCGCAGACCAGCAGGAAACCCTCAAAGCAACGTGGAAGAAAGCTGGTGAAGCTCTGAAGAAGGCTAGAGCCCGTCCGACGAAGTACTACAACCGCCACGCGAAGGACCGAGAACTGCAAGTCGGCGATCAAGTGCTACTCTTACTTATAAGTGGAACCAACAAGCTGGACATCGCTTGGAGAGGACCGTACCGGGTGACTGCCAAGAAGTCCAAGACAGTCTACCAAGTAGAGGTAAACGGGAAAGCCCGATACCACCACATCAATCTCCTCAAGAAATACACGGACCGACCAGCGACCCCCAGCACTCACAACTTGCTAGCCATCGCCATCACGGAAGAAGGAGAAAGCATGGAGACCAATGCAGTAGAGTATCCCCTGCATTCCAAAGAGACCCACAAGGATGTGATACTCAACGGAGACCTAGACGCCAAACAGCAACAGCAAGTACTACAGGTCATTCGACAACATCAGACTGTGCTCACACACCGACCAGGGAGGAAAGACCTCGTCGAAGTAACCTTAACGGTGACCTACCCAACACCCGTCCGCCAGAAGCTCTACCCGATGCCCCTGTCACAGCAGCGAGCCATCAAGGAAGAGATAGACACCTTACTGGCAGCCGGAATCATCTCAGCGTCTACTTCACCCTACAGCGCAGGCACGGTATTGTTGCGAAAGCTCAACGGAGATTCTGAATGCCGTAACGCAGTTCCAGCCAGAACCACTCCCGGACCAGACCGATCTATTTGCCAAGCTACAGCGAGCGAAGTACTTCTCCGGCATCTATCTCAGCAAAGGGTACTATCAGATACCAGTACAACCACAAGTCCGAAAGTACCTAGCGTTTAGCACCATGGAAGGACACTTCGAGTTCAATTTACTTCCCTTTGGGCTACACAACGCACCCAGCATCTTTAACGCCATGATGTGGAAACTCCTGGCACCCCTGAGCAGCGAGCACCTACACTCGTTTATGGACGACATCCTCATAGCAACACCTACGTGGGAGGAACATATCACTCTCCTACACCGACTTCTCGCCCGCCTCATAGACACTGGATTGACGGCAAGACCCACCAAGTGCCAGATTGGATTCACAGAATTAGATTTTCTGGGACACACCATCAGTCAAGGAAGCCTGCGACCTGTAGAAAAGACCGTGAAACATCTGCTCGACGCCCCTAGGCCCAAGACCAAAAAGGAAGTGCAGTCATTTCTGGGGCTCTGCGGCTTCTACCAGAAGTTCATCCCCAACTACGACAGCATCGCCGTGCCACTGACCAATGGATCCATCCCCCTCCTCCGGACAAAGTCGTTTGGACAGCCGAATGCGAGATGCATTCCAAACCCTCAAGGACAAAATGGTATCGGCGCCAATGCTCCACCTACCCGATTTGACTCAGCCCTTCGTTCTACGCACCGACGCAAGTGACTTAGGCCTCGGAGCAGTACTGCTACAGCGCGACCCCAAGAACACAGAGACGCTATTCTCTGTCACCTACGCCGGCAGAAAACTGAGACCCGCCGAGACACACTACGCCACGTCGGAGAAAGAATGCCTTGGACTGGTCTGGGCCATACAGAAGTTTCAACTCTACCTGTATGGGACACACTTCACAGTTCAGGTGGACCACCAACCACTATCGTTCCTGGCAGACTCCAAATCCTTGAACTCGCGCCTGATTAGATGGGCACTCACCCTGCAGGCATACTCTTTCCAAATAGAGTACATCCCAGGCAAAGAGAACCACGGAGCCGACTACCTAAGTCGTCATCTCGTGGAGGACACATTAGCTGACGCCCACCCAACACAACTAAGGGCCACAGCACCAGAATTCGTCCCCGTCCAGTAAAACCCTGTCACTACTGTCCATAGCTACCTGGCATAGCATTGCAGCTCAGGTAGAGCAACTTAACTAGTTGTAAATAGGACTCTAAGATAGTGCAGTGTTAAACTAGGCTCTGTAGTAGAAAAAAGTCGCATCCAGTAGTCATCGCCTTTTTTTAGTTGAGGAAGCCTGTAACAAGTGGCCAGTTTTACACAGCACATTAGCTTTTTGCCTTGTTTAGTCAGCTGTGTAGTAGGTTAATGTTACGCTGAAGCAGATGACAGAAGTTACTGATGTGTGCTACACTCTGCTAGATTGACGCGAGGGCAGTATAGTGACATCATCCAGCTTACGTTATAGCAGAGTCCGGCCAATCGGGATAGAGAGAGATGAGGTAGACCAGTTCTACATGGTTAGGCAGAGACAGGTAGAGTAGTCATTCTGCGTTCAAACTGCCTATAGTACAGAGCTCGGCTCTAACAGAAATCTCTCCACTGAAAGACTAAGGAAGCAGGACTTGTTGAAAACTCTATTCAATCAAGTTAGCCACGGCCTGACATTGTCAAAAAGGTAAATGAACATACATTTGTTTCATCGTGATGTATTGATATTATTGTTGAATTATGTTTGTGAAATTTGCTATGCTTAGACTTGAATTGTTAGTCCAACTTTGCTTGACCACGTGGCGAACACGACCGGGTCCGACGCAATGTTGTATTCCGTACGGACCCACTGTTGTTTAACCTATATGTATGCTTGCAGACCAGTGGCTCTACCAGAGAATGTGGATAATATTAATTATTTCTCTATTTGTATAGTTAGCCATGATTTTAATTTATATATGTACAGGAAATTAGAGTGGAGATTCTAATGGACCACAGACTTAGCGGAATGTTCGTCGCTTATATATAGCAATGTGGAGCTAATTACTACTTCGGCCTTCAGTGAGACGCTCTGCACACACCTAGTATACAGGGTTGTGCAGAATTTCATCTCATATGTTACAGACGAGCAGGCATCGTATCGTGAGCCCAACCAGGCAAAAGACAAGAACAAGTCTTCCCTGAAAGTTGGCCTGCCGAGGCATCTCTAGCAATGTGCGACGAGAGCCCACCAGTCTAGCAACAAGGAGAAGAATCCACAACAACACAGCTTATCAAGGAAGCAACCACAACACAGCTCTTCGAACATTCAGTTAAGTGGGTTTGGTAACAGTGCACCAAACCTGTAACAAAGGACCACAGTAGTCCACCCTTCCAGAGCTCTGACCCTTAGGGCAGAAAGCATCCAGTGGCCGATGAAGATACAGTCTCTGCCTAGAACTATCAAGAAGCGAACTATTCAAATTGACTTTTGAACTTTTAAATTAGTATTAGATTGTGTATAGAGTAGAGGAAATAAATGTGTGATATTTACTGTTAACAAGTGGCTGGACTACCTATGTTTCATAGCCGTGTGAGAGCTAGTGTGACAGTGATCTTTTACCATTTTTCTTTCTATCTCTGTACCCCAGCCTAAACACAGACCGAGCTAAACTTATAAATGTATTAAGTTGTGTCACAGGGAGATTTACTAGCGGTCCACATCGACAATAGACGAGTGGATAATATCATTCCATTGTGCAGAGCCCAGCAACAATAGGCCCACCGTCACAACAACCACACACCAAACGGAAACCCATCAGTTCTAGTATGTCCCGAGAAGAAGTTGAGGGTAGCAGTGCAATCACTGAAGAAGGCGAAGTCAGAAGAAGTGGACAACATACCCGGGGAATTGCTTCAAGCAGAATGAGAAGCAATGATTTACACTCTCGCCATTATCTATAACAAGATCTGGCAGAGTGGGGAGTGGCCTACATCATAGACCCAATCGCTTGTCATCACTCTTCCCCAAAAGGGTAACCTTAAGGAGTGCTAAAACTACCGCACCCTCAGCCTCATCAGCCATCCCAGCAAGGTCCTCCTGAAAATAATACTCAACAGGTTGAAACCTCAAGCTGAACCCCATAGTCGAAAAACAAGCAGGATTCAGGGCAGGGCGAAGTACCATTGAACAGATTTTCAACCTCAGAATAATCTGCGAGAAATACCTACAGCACCAACAACATCTATATCATGTGATTGTAGACTTCAAGTTAGTGTTTGAACGAGTCTGGTATGCAGCTCACACCAGCTCAATTTTTATGTGAGCATCACTGTTCAAACCCCCCGCGGTTTTAAGATATGGGTGTGTATGTTTGTTTGTTTATTTTGTTGTTTTTATGCCCGCTCACTGTCGCTGTTTTTTTGGCATCTATTATGATTTGTAGACGGGCATTTAAGATATGGGTGTGCATGTTTGATATTGGCTTTGTTGTTTTTATTTCCGGGCGTCCATTATGTTTTGTAGATGGGCATTTAAGATATGGGTGTGTATGTTTGATATTGGCTTGTGTGTTATCAGATATGGGTATGCCTATTTTTTTTTTTTTTACCGGCTGAGTGCGGCATTTGTTTGTTGCGGCGTTCATTTAATAGCGGGGCGGCAGCGAGCGGCTGGCAGCGGGCCGGCGTGCGGGCGTGTGGGCGGGCGGGCGGGCGGGCGTGCGGGCAGACAACTGCACACATTTACATCTCATGTTGTCTTGATGTGGGGTCTGTTTTGTTCACACAAACACACAACAATAAACAAGTTATTTGTCAACAAATGCAATTTTTCACTGTCCATTTCTTCAGTATAATTGCTCTCATAGTTTTAGTGTTGATTTATCCAAAACGTATACAGGTATAGGCTGCCTTGTATATAAAGATAAAAGAGAGTCTCATAGCCTTGCGAACGTAGGGGGGAGCGTGATGTTAAAAAGATTACACTTATCTTGGGCCAGCATAATGATGGTGATGCCCCTCTCTCTCCCTCGCTGCTTTACATTCCCCACCCTCAAGAGAGTAGGTCTTCCATCACCCCATCCAAGTGATAATCACACTAGCCGGTGTTTAACTTGCGACATAGTATTGGGTGCTCCAACCACTGTGCTATCCACAAAAAAAAGCGTATACAGCTATAAATCACCTTGTATATAAAAATAAAGATAGTCTCATAGTCTTCAGATCCCACTTATCTTGGGCCAGCGTAATGAGGATGATGTCCATCTCTCTCCCTCGCTGCTTTAGGTAGCCAGTCATAGTTGAGTCCTTCACGTTTTGTGGTCACCCATCCAAGTGCTAATCGTCCTGGATGGCGGTTAACTTGCTCCAACCACTGTGTTATCAGACATCCCTTGGCATTTTTCCTTATTCAGTCTTTGTGTGACAGACTTGGTTGTCATATTCTATAACTATAACAAATTAAGATAAATGTAATAATTACCCACCACCACCACCTTCAACTCAGCTGTGACAGATGCCACCACTGAGATCCTTGGCAAGCATCGTCTCTCTCTCTCTCGCTCTCTCTCTCTCTCTCTCTCTCTCTCTCTTTCATACGCGTGCGTGTGCAGACACTGTTTACAATGCACGGACATGGTATCATCGTTGCACGGGGTATGTGTTTTTTTTTCAATGTATTTTATTGTATTTTGGCGTGCAGTGTTTCAAATTTGGGCGTGCAGTGTTTAAAATTTGCGCGTGCAAGTGTGTGTACGCGCGCACGTGTGCAGACACTGTTTACAATGCACGGACACGGTATCATCGTTGCACGGGGTATGTGTTTTTTTTTCAATGTATTTTATTGTATTTTGGCGTGCAGTGTTTCAAATTTGGGCGTGCAGTGTTTAAAATTTGTGCGTGCAAGTGTGTGTACGCGCGCACGTGTGCAGACACTGTTTACAATGCACGGACACGGTATCATCGTTGCACGGGGTATGTGTTTTTTTTTCAATGTATTTTATTGTATTTTGGCATGCAGTGTTTCAAATTTGGGCGTGCAGCATTACAAAAACGCGCGTGCAGACACTGCATACAATGCATGCACACGTCATCATCGCTGCACGGGGTGCGTGTTTTTTCAACATAGTTTTGAGTATTTCAATGATGGGATGGTGGAGTGTGCTGGGTGTGAGAGGAGAGGGGCTGAGGGTGGGTGGGTGTGTAGGTAAATAAAAAAGATTTAAAAAAGTAATGGCTAAATAAAAAAAGATGGTTAAATCTATAAGCTGACTAATAAAAATAAGTGTGATCATCAACTAAAAAAATGGAACAAAAGATAGAGAGAGAGAGAGAGAGAGAGAGAGAGAGAGAGAGAGAGAGAGAGCGAGAGAGAGAGAGAGAGATAAAAAAGATGGGGTATTTGTTACTTCCCATTAAAAAAATATTTTGAGTTTGAGTTGTCTCTATATCTTCCCTTCTGTAAGGCATGTGGCTGTTGGACACCATTGTTTATAGGGTATGGTCAGTTGGTGTGTGGGGTGTGGTATGGAAGGGGCTCAATAAAAGATGGTTAAAGCTAGAGAGAGATAGGTCAAAAAGAAAGAGAGAGAGAGCAAAAGAGCGAGAGAGAGAGAGAGAGAGAGAGAGGGAGGGAGCGGGAGAGAGAGAGAGAAAGAGAGAGAGAGAGAGAAAAAGAGAGAGAAAAAAAGAATGCAAGTTTTGAAAACCCCAGTGTGAACAAAGGAGACATACATTTCTCATGGTAACTGTTTCAATGTTCAAGAGACTTCACAAGACTCTTCATTAATATCAGATACAAGTACGCTTAAAATGCAGCAAATTTATTTATTATTACATACCTCCATCTTGCCAGCTGGCACGTAGCGTGTGGCGTTCCGAGTTACTTCCCCTGACAGTGCGTGTATTAGACTGGTTGACCAGCGAGAAGACATATCGCGGAGTGTTAGAGAGAGAGAGAGAGAGAGGAAGAGAGAGAGAGGTCGAGGGAGAGGAGATAGACAGATGGGTTACTTTCCATATCTTATGATTGCGTCAGCCGTTTCCATATCATGTCCAAACATGCCTTTAAGAACAAAAGTGCTATATAATGTGGTGTGGTACTTTGTGATACTGTTTTCTCTGTTACTGTGATTGATAAGAACACATTTTTTGATAAAGTTTTACTACAATTTCTGTGATCACTTGCATTTTAAGTGCTTTAAAAGTTGTAAACATTGTAAGATATAACTTTTGTGCATGGAAAAATATAAAAAATGAAATGACTGATTAATTTAAAAAGCCACTTGTTACTCGCTTCACTACCATGTCTTCAGCTATTCAAAGATCTATTAGTGGTGAAAAATTATTTCCTTTGGGAATGTTTGAGTGATAGATGTGTGTGAGAGAGGATGAGCCAGAGAGAGCATATATACACATAGGCCATGATCTATCATTTGCAATACTTCACATCCAAAAAAGTTTAGTTAAGCTATCTCTCTTAAAATAAATAAGTTTATCATCTGCTCACGTGTAAATATGATGAGACACAGTCTTCTAAGCGTGATGGTCAGCTAATCACCCCCTTCCCCCAGCTGGCTAATCACCCCCTCGGGATATCTCGCCATACTTACCAAGGCGCTGGTCAATTGATACATGATCTAAATCAAAATTGTCAAGACGCACGCTTGCAGCCTTTGGGTGCTTGGTCTAATGTACAGACAACTGAGTCATTACATATCCATCAATGGTCATTAACTATTCTTATGTGTGTTTGTATAAAAATGGTTTTACCATCCATTAACTACCGCCTAGACGCGCACTTGCGCCCTTTTGGGTGTATGGTCTGACGCCCAGACAATTGAGCTCTATCCCGACAATACTTGACCAGCCAATACATGATCTAACTCAAAATCACCGAGACGCGCACTTGCATCCTTTGGCATAAAAATGATCCTAACATCAATTAACCATCGCCGAGACGCGTACTTGCAGCTTTTGGGTAGATGATCTGACGCCCCGACAACTGAGCACTGTCCGCGCAGTACTTGAGATCTAGCTCAAAACCATCGAGATGCACACTTGCAGCCTTTGGGTGCTTGGTCTGACGCCCAGACCACTGAGTCATTCCATATTAATCAATGGGCATTAATTATTCTTATTTGTGTCTCTGTATAAAAATGATCCTAAAATCCCTTAACTACCGCCAAGACGCACACTTGTCGCTTTTGATTGCTTGGTCTAAATAGAGAGAGAAAGAGAGAGAGAGAGAGAGAGAGAGAGAGGCGCGAGCGAGAGAGAGAACACAGAGATGAAAAAAAAAGATAGAGAAAGAGAGAGATAGAAAGAGAGTGCGAGAGAGAGAGATATATAGTCATGATAACATAGACTCTCCTATGATAATCATCTTTACCGCTAAGTTTTATAATTTAAAATAATAATAATAATAAACACTAGAGATGAGTGACTTTGCCCAAATATTATCACCCGGGGCCATCGTTTTTCAAAACTTTGATAGTTTCCATCTTTTAAAGGCTGCTGACGTCAGAAAAACGCAGTGACATGCAGTGACACTACAACTGTTGACCAAATAAAGTAGATATACATATATATATATTTTCGATATATACTGATATAGATAAAAATACTAAAACCCTAATAAAATCCCTAATTTTTAACCGATTTGAGTGCTGATGGTGTCAAAATGAACAGCTTGATGGCGCTATCATTTAACAGTCATTTAAACAATAAAACAAAATCAAATACTTTTTAAATAGTTGCGCGATTGGCCTCGTATAAATTCAATATCTCAAAAACCACTACATCGATTCTGTTTCTGTTTACCACTTTTGAACATGTGCCATTGATAGACTTTGTCATTAAAAGTAAACAAAATCAATAATAACGTTAAAAAGAAGTGCCTGTTTGATTAAAATGACCCTCATACAATCCTATATAATCATTACCAAAATCATGTCTCTACCTTTACACCATCTGTTTGCGTGATAGATGTGTGTGAGAGAAGATGAGATAGGGGGGAGTGTGTATACACATAGGCCATGATCTATCATTTGCAATACTTCACATCCAAAAAAGCCTAGTTAAGCTATCTCTCTTAAAGTAAAAATGCTGACGCGCACTTGCTGCCTTTGGATGCTTAGTCTAACGCCCAGACAACTGAGTATGAAAGTATTTTTGGGTGCTTGGTCTAAATAGAGAGAGAGAGAGAGAGAGAGAGACGCACACTTGCAGGCTTTGGGTGCTTGGTTTAACGCCCAGACCACTGAGTCATTCTATATTAATCAATGGGCATTAAGTGTGTGTGTGTGTGTGTGGATGTGTGTGTGTGTGTGTGGGGGGGTGTGTGTGTGTGTGTGTGTGCGTGTGTGTGTGTGTGTGTGCATTCATCATAAATCAAACGATTAACCCCACATTTTGTATGTGTATGTAAGCATCTGTTTTCCCATACTCTCACCCGACATCACGCGTCTTTATTGCGTCACCCCCCTGTCTAGTCTAAACACGCTTTACTGGCATCCTCGTATCTAGTGATCGTTGTCCAGATGTGGCTCATTTGTTTGACAAACATACACTCTAATTCCCGTTCACACTTCATTAGAATCCTAATCATTACATCTAGTGTCCAACACCTATCTTACATATTTTCTTAGCCTTCTAAAACCGGCCCTCTCCAAACATAATATTGGCTTTTTCTCTTTGATCATACTACAGATGTGTCATGCATCCATTCGTATAGTATTCATCTCACAAAACCACCATTTAGATTTAAGGTACGATAGCCGAGTGGTTAAGACGTTAGACTTAAGATCCATTATATTCATATCCGCGTGGGTTCAAACCTCAGCCGTGCCATTTTTTTTTCAAATAAAAAGTTGTCAAACAAATGTTTATAATTTAATTAATGTGTGAATTCCTCATAAATCATTGTTAAAGATGTATATTTGCGTGCATGTGTGGGTGTGGGTGTGTGTGTGTGTGCGTGTGAGTGTGTGCGTGCATGTGTGTGTGCGTGCATGTGTGTGTGTGTGTTGGGGTGTGCGTGTATGAGTGTGCGTGTGTGCGTGCATGTGTGCGTGTGTGTGTGTACGAGTGTGCGTGAATGTGTGCGTGCGTTTGTGGGTGTGTGTGCGTGTGTTGGGGTGTACGTGTGTGCGTGTGTGTGTGTGTGTGTGTGTTGGGGTGTGCGTGTACGAGTGTGCGTGTGTGTGTGCGTGCGTGTGTGTGTGTGCGTGCATGTGTGCGTGCGTGTGTGGATGTGGGTGCGTGTGTTGGGGTGTGCGTGTACGTGTGTGCGTGTGTGCGTGCATGTGTGCGTGCGTGTGGTGTGTGTGTGTGTGTGTGTTGAGGTGTGGGTGTGTGTGTGTGTGTGCGTGTATAAATTATTGTTAAAGATGTATATTTGTGCGCGTGTGTGTGTGTGTGTGAACGTGTATTTATGTCAAAGTGGGAACTCGACTTTGTTTTTTTTAATCATAAATGGGGTCTTTTGCTCGGACCCCACTTTTTTCCAGGGCCCCACTTTTTCAAAGTGCGCGCAAGTGCTCTTTAAGTGCATGCAAGTGCAGTTGTAGTGCATGGAAGTGCAGTTGTAGTGCATGTGCACTTAAAGTACACTTCGCGAAGTGTAGTTGTAGTGCATGTGCACTTAAAGTACACTTGGCCAAGTGTAGTTGTAGTGCATGTGCACTACAACTACACCAGGTCAAGTGAAGTTGTAGTGCACATGCACTACAAGTACACTTGACCTGGTGTAGTTGTAGTGCATCTTCCAGACGGGTAGGATAAGGAACTTTCCTCGACGATTAGGGTAAGGCAGTGCCTCGACTATTAGGGTAAGGCAGTGCCTCGACGATTAGGGTAAGGCAGTGCCTCGAAAAGGGCTAGGGTCAGGGCTAGTTGCAGCGCTGCAACTAGCCCTGACCCTAACCCTTTTCGAGGCACTGCCTTACCCTAATCGTCGAGGCACTGCCTTACCCTAATCGTCGAGGAAAGTTCCTTATCCTAGCTGTGTTTTTGAACAAACTTGACCTACTTCGTCCCTTATAGGCGAGGAATTAGGTCAAACTTTTTGCGAAAAGGGTGCTTTTTTGAAGAAACTTGACCTACTTCGTCTCTTAGGAGCGAGGAATTAGGTCAAACTTCTTGCAAAAAGGTGTCTTTTTTTTTGAAGAAATTTGACCTAATTCGATTTCCGGTTCCGGTCCCATCATGTCAACAACGGCCTAACTGTAGCTGCCAATTTCATTTGTGAAAACCGGGGAAATCAGCTAGTTTTCATCATGACGGCACGAAGAACATTACGACGAAGGAAGCGGATAGCGAAAGATGAAGAAGAAATTGTGACAGAAGACGAGGTGAGGCAGGACAAAGGGATGGAGCCAGCAACAGTGACTGCGGTCACAGAAGTCATTCCTGACCACGACTGCAGTAGTTGCCAAAATCAACTGCAAGTAAGTGAGCTCCAAGCAGTCATCCACACTATGCAAACGGAAATCAAAGAGCTGCACGTGTTGATTAGCGATCAATCGAGTTTGATCAAACAGCTCATCAACAAAATAGATCGGCAATCGGCATCCGCAGTGGAGGGTGGCGAGCAGATGATTCGACTGCCATCGACCATTCCTCAAGTCTCATATGCGACCGTAGTGAAGTCTAAATCGCTTACTGTAGATGATAGTCCAAACATCTCTAAAATCTACCCTTCACCGTCGCAAGTCATCTCTGCAGGTAATCAAAATGAAAAGAAGAAAGTAGTAAAACATTACCAACATGACGTAAATGATGACGTCAATGCAAAACATGACGCAATCAAGAAGACAGGGGTACAAGTAGGTAGGCCAAGTCAAATACAGCAAGCCTTAGATGATGTGGTCGCTGTTGCTCTGGAACGTGACTGTGTCATTCTACATGATTCTATACTGGGAGGAGTGCAAGAAGAGAGATTGGCGATGTCTTACAAGTTTTCAGTTTGCAAGAAGTTTGCTCCCACCATCAGTGACATTGTTCCTGCGTTCATTGCTACCCAAGATGAGCTTGTTGTTCCACCGAAAGTCGTCCTGTTCCATTGTGGGGTGAACAATCTAAAGAAGCAGGACCCGCGCTCCGCCAGCAAGCAGTTTGTTGAGGCCGTCCACACTGTGGCTGCGCGTAGCCCCATGTCGAAGCTTGTTGTCAGCCAGCTGGCTCCTGTCCTTATCCCATCACTCCAGAAGAAGCGTGATTTGTTTAACGCGATGGTGCTCACGGAGTTGGCTGACAACGACAAGATCGTCTTCATCAGCCATGACAACTTGCCACCCTTTGGTCTTCGCTACGATCGCCTCCATCCCACCAGACGAGGCAGCAGTACCCTGGCTGGAAACATCGGTCGCAACGTCGGAAGACTGCTGTGGGAGAAGCCACGGAAAGCTGCGCGCAACTACCGTCATGCAGCCAACCCTCCTGGTTATTATGACTGGAGGGGTAACTTCTACCCACACTCTCCAATACAGTTTCCTACCATGTGGTACTGAGCGTGCTGGAGATCTACTTCCTTTTAGTCTCCATTAGCGTAGCACTAACAAAAAGAGCTAAAAGTTTGATGACTCTTTTTCTAGATCCAAGTTATAGTTATAGTTGATTTTCCATATGTTTTTAGTGTTTGTAGTATGAAAAGTGAAAAACTTTCAGTATTTCAGTGGAACTGTCGCTCGCTAGTTACTAATTTACATTATTTGGAACAATATTTGTCTGAAACAGACCACCATGTTCTAGCCTTACAGTCATTAAATGTTAACAAACGCAAGCTACCAAAACTGAAGGGGTATTATTATCCCCCCATAATCAACACAAACAGTGATAAAGTCCAGGCTGCAATTTATATTCGTCATGACTTGGAGTATGATTTATTGAGTCCTACCAGTATAAACGATTGTGATAGCTATTGCGCATGTGCGAAAATCAAGATAAATAGTCAGTTGTGTGTAAACATTTTCTCTGTTTATTATCCTAAGGGAACAGATCATGCAAACCTTGACTGGATGCAATCTTTTAATGTGTCAGAATCCAGTATTTTTTGTGGAGATTTTAATACCCACTCGTCTCTTTGGGATGATAACTGTTACTTTTCCAGAAACCGTCTAAGTGAAAATATTGTTACCTCTGACTTTTTATTACTTAACGATGGAAGAATCACTCGCGTGCCAGATGTATCTACACATCAACCATCTGCCATTGATCTATCTTTTACTACTCCTGATCTTTATGCAGACTGTATATGGGAGGTTGAGACGGATTCTTTAGGCAGTGATCACCTCCCTATCGTAATCACTTGCAATGATTGTGTTGAAGTGGGCATTGAGCAAGATCCTGTGGCAAAATATCACTATGCTCGGGCTAATTGGGATAACTTTAAAGAAATTTTATTACATACTGATACTTCTTTTACTAAGACGAATGATATTAATGTAGTGTATAATACTTTTGTTAAGAGTATTCATGACGCAGCTTCTAGGTCTATTCCCAAGAAAAAAACATATACGAAAAAATCCCGAACCGGAAATATTTGGTGGAACGAACAGTGTAAAAATGCAGTAAAAGAGAAAAAGGTAGCATATAAAACATGGTTGAAAAATAGAACAGAACAATCATTTATTGAAATGAAGAAGACAAAAATAAATTGTAACAAAACCATTGCTAGCGAAAAACAAGCATTTTGGTCAAATTATTGTAATTCTGAAATCAATAGTTATCAGGACTCAGCTAAAATTTGGAAAAAGTTGTCAGAAATGAAAAATGGATACAGTCTCCCTAAATGTCCCATAAAGCTAACAAATAATACATTTCCAACATCATTAGAGAAGGCTGATGAATTTGTAAAAGTATTTGCTAATGTAAGTCAGTCGTCTAGTTTGCCTAGACACATACAACAACAAAGAGAAAATGAAGAAAGTAGTCCTACATTTGAGTCTCCTCTACCCAATAATAGTTTATATTATAATGCCGACATAACGTTTGAAGAAGTTAAAAATGTAGTATTACAATTTGGACGAAAAAATTCAGCGGTAGGATTAGACGGAATCTCATACAAACTTTTATCTAATATTCCTGACAATTGGCTCCACATTTTACATGAAATTATAGCAAATAGTTGGGCAAAAGGTACCTTGCCCGAATTCTGGAAAACATCTCTAATTATCCCATTACCAAAATCTGGCAAATCTCGCAGTGTTGTTTCAAGTTATAGGCCTATCGCGTTGACGTCACATGCCTGTAAAATAATGGAGAAAGTTGTTTTGGAACGGTTATCACATTATTGCGTCAAACAAAAAATAATTCCTATCAATCAAGCTGGGTTTCAAAAAGGCCGATCGACTGTTGATCATTTAGTTAAGCTAACAACGCATATTAAAAGACAATTTGCAAAGCGTAAAGGAGTTTTAGCAACATTTTTTGATATTACAAGAGCATACGACAGAGTTTGGCATGCACGTTTACTTTTCAAAATAAAGCAAATTGGATTATCTGGACACATGTATAATTTCATTAAAACTTTCTTACAAAATAGATCTATAAAAGTTAAAGTTGGAAATTGTTATTCATCAAGTCATTCGACGAATATGGGTATTCCTCAAGGGGCAATAATATCTCCAATTTTGTTCAACATTTTAATTTACGATTTGCCAAAAGTTTTCAGTAACAGGGTTACTCTTGTTCAATATGCTGATGACATTGCTATATGGATGAATGTTAATCTAAAAAAGAAAACTTCTTTGTATGAACTAAAACACATTGCTTTAGTTTATCAAACAGAAATAAATAGTTTAAACAAGTACATGATATCTAATGGCCTAGAATTATCTAAGGAAAAAACTAAAATGATGCTTTTTAGTAACTGTCAAGTACCAAGAAAACTGCCTAAAATATTGATAGAAAATGAAGAAATTGAATATACTGCTGAGATTAAATTTTTAGGTGTATATCTAACAAGGAAGTTAAAATGGACAAGACATATTGAGTATTTAATTCAGAATGCTTTAAAAAGTTATTATTTATTAAAGATCATTAGTACAAAATCTTGGGGTCAAGATATAAAGACACTCGTTCAATTAGCAACTTCACTTGTCAGATCTAAATTAATGTACGGGCAGGAAGCATATTTTTCAGCTCCAAAGAGTTATTTAAATAAGTTGAAAAGTCTGGATAGCAAGGCTATAAAATTAGCCCTAGGGGTTCCCGTGCATACAAATACATATAAAGCTTATATGTTAGCAGGAATTATGCCCCTGGATGAACAGAGAAAGTTGGATTGTGTTAAATATATCGTAAGAGCACATAATATTTGCAATAGTACTAATGAAGAGTTGTTGTTTAGGTCTGATTTAGAATACCCAAAACGAGCACAAAATGTTAGATTCTTAGAAACGATTTCTACATATACTAAAGACTTAATTGATTTTACGGTAGAGGACATAAAAAGACTTAAGACAGATATTTCCTCACCAATGCCTCCTTGGGAGATGATGAAGGGTAATTTTGATATTCATTATTGTAACACTTTCAAAAGTGTTAATAGTAACTTAGTTACAACTGAGGCTCGTGAACACATAGATTCTGTTTATTCTCAACATTTAAAAGTGTATACTGACGGTTCTGTTTTATCGTCAGGTGAAACAGGTGCAGCATATGTTATTCCTGATTTAAAAATGAACGAATCATTTTACTTGGGCAAGAATATATCTATATTTACAGCCGAACTGATAGCAATCTTAATGGCACTAAGAAACATATCCAGTCTTCAGATCAGTATTTTTCAAATAGTCATATGTGTTGATTCAATGTCAGTGCTAGAAGCGTTACAATCTCAAAATAATAAAAATAGAAGAGATTTAATAATAGAAATTAGACATATTATTCACAGCTTAATCATTAATGGCACAAACATCTCTTTCTGCTGGTTACCATCACATTGTGGTTTTTTCTATAATGAATTAGCAGATAAAGGGGCCAAACAAGGTGCTTTACAATTAAATTCTCGATACTTTGAAGTTATGAAATCTTCAAAAGAAATTCAAAATGAAATTGAAAGTATAATGAAAAGTACTCTTGACTTTAAGAAACAAGTCAATCCATTACATGGTTACTCAAGAGCTGTGCTTACGATGACTAACAGAATTTTGCTCAATGCCATTAAAACTAAGCACTGTAAAGATGTAAAGTGTGTTTGTGATGCATCCATCTCATTACAGCATGTTTTATTTGAATGTGATCAAATTATGCCCTTACTGCCATATGAATTGCAAGGGAAGGTCAGTTTCAGTGATGTAGATTTTCAACTCGGAATCAAATTGTCCAAAGTATTGCTAGACTCTCCTGTTGGTAATCTCATCTAAATTTTTTTTTTTAATTTTATTTTTTATTTTTATTTTTTTTCTTTTTTTTTTAAATTTATTTATTTATTTATTTTTTTTTTAAATTTATTTTTATTTTTATTTATTTATTTATTTATTTATTTATTTATTTATTTATTTATATATTTTTTAATGTCTTATCAGCTTGCTGGAAAAGACAATAAACAAACTGAACTGAACTTGACCTAATTCGCCGCCTAAGAGGCGCGAAGTAGGTCAAAGGACCCCATTTAAACATGAATACAAGTATGTGTGTGTGTGTGTGTGTGTGTGTTGGGGTGTGCGTGTACGTGTGTGAATTGATCATAAATCATTGCTAGAGATATGTAAAAGAGAGTGAGAGAGAGAGAGAGAGAGAGAGAGAGAGAGAGAGAGCGAGATAGGGGACAAAGAGAGAGAGAGAGAGCGAGAGAGAGGGAGAAGGAGCGAGAGAGAGAGAAAAAGAGAGAGAGAGAGAAAGAAAGAAAGAGAGAGAGAGATAGAGCAAGAGAGAGAGAGAGAGACTTTAGACTATTTATAATTAATAATTAATATCCTATATTCATATTTTTTTCTATAAAATCAATTATCACCCCCTGTATCAAAAGAGGCATCCTGTAGATAGTCATGATAAAACTACAAGCTCTATATACTAACAACATCATGGCACCACACATGACCTCATGACCTGCATATGACCCCTGTATGGACCACACCTTGCCACCACCATCGTTGGGGCATCATGAGATGACGTCATCCGCCTATCACCGTCGTCGGGGGGGGGGCCTCCGCACCTAAGAGCACATGTGCACCGATGACGTCAGCAGCTATGACGTCACACCGCGTCAGCCGCTAAAAAAAAAAAAAAAAAAACCTGGTCCATAGGCTCCCTTACATACTACTGATGTCGTAGGGAAGAAGGCAGAGTTTGCAGCTGTTGTAAACTACACTAAGGCGGACGTTATCTGTGGAACTGAGTCGTGGCTGGAGCCGGATGTGCAGCAGAGGGAAGTCTTTCCTGACGGATACATCAGCTACAGGAAGGATCGCAGTACACTAGCTGGTGGTGTTTTCATTTTAGTGCACAAGAGCCTGGTATCGTCGCTCCAACCTGAACTTGATGCAGGCTGTGAACTGATCTGGACCGTATTCACCTGCAACGAAACAAAGACTTAACAGTAGGGTGTTTCTACATGGCACACTGGAATCAACATGACCTCGATGAACTGGATGCATCCTTAAACAAGATCACAACTGACGACCGCCAAGAACACGTTCTTCTAGTGGGCGACTTCAACTGCCCGAACGTGAACTGGGGCAGTGGCGCTGTAGAGACAGGAGCTCCTGAGAGGCCAGTGCAGCAGTACCTGGTTGACATCACCTCAGCCAACTTCCTCACCCAGATTCATGACGAACCAACACGTGAAGGCAACATCCTCGATCTGGTCTTCACCTCCAACCCATCACTTTGCAAGAGCTCCAGGTCAATTCCGGGCATATCAGACCATAGCATAGTCATCACCGATGTCGACATGCACCCCCATCGTATCAAGGAAAAACCGAGAAAGCAGCTTATCTACTCAAAAGCCAGATGGGACAACATCACCACTGAACTAGACCAACTAGCAGAAGACATCAACACCATGAAAGAGAAGGGTGAAACTGTAGAGGCCATGTGGACCGGCTTCAAATCGTCACTCATGGCAGCCGTGGAGCGTTTCATACCATCCACACTCCGGCGAAGCAACTACAGTTTACCGTGGATCAACCGCAAGATGAAGAAGATCCTGCAGCGCAAGAAGAGGCTCTACAACCAAGCAAAGAAGACTGGCAACTGGTCAAACTACAGGTTTGCTCAGAAGGAATGTCGACGCCAGATACGACAGGCGGAGTGGAGCCACATCAACCAAACCATCGAGGATAGTCTGAAGGAAAACAACACCAAACCCTTCTGGCGATACGTCAAGTCACGCCGACAGGACAACGCTGGAGTCTCGCCACTCTACAAAGGAGGCTCTCTACAAAGCGACAGTATCTTCAAGGCCAAGATACTGCTGCAGCAGTTCCAGACCGTCTTCACGAAACGTGACGACTCTCCTCCTCCGGAGCTGAAGGGTGCTCCAGTCCCACCGCTTGAGAAGCTTACCATCACCATCGAGGGCGTTGCAAAACTCCTAAGGAACCTCAAGCCCAACAAAGCATCTGGCCCAGACGGCATCCCGAACCGCATCCTGAAGATGTGCGCCGACTCCATCGCTCCCTCCCTGACTGCTATATTCAACACCTCCATCGAGGCAGGACAACTACCAAAGGATTGGCTATCGGCAAACATATCTTCCGTCTACAAGAAAGGCGACAGAAACAAAGCAGAGAACTATCGCCCAGTGTCCTTGACCTCAGTCGCCTGTAAACTATTAGAGCACATCATCTGCCACCACCTTCACAAGCACTTTGAACAGCACGGAGTGCTATCCAGCCGCAACCATGGCTTCAGGACCGGCCACTCATGTGAAACCCAGCTGCTCACCACCATGCAGGACATCCTGTCGTCACATGATGCAGGCCACCAGACGGACGTCGTCATACTCGACTTTAGCAAGGCGTTTGAAACAGTACCGCACAGTAAGCTACTCCACAAGCTGGCCCACTACGGCGTGCAGGGCACTGTCCACACCTGGCTGACCAGTTTCCTGACCAAGCGGACGATGAGGGTGGTACTGGAGGGAAAGACATCTGAAGAGGTAGAGGTCGAGTCCGGCGTCCCACAGGGTACAGTGCTCGGGCCGTTATTGTTCCTATGCCATATCAACGACTTACCGGACACAGTGAAGTCTACTGTCAGACTGTTTGCCGACGACTGCCTGCTGTACCGCCAGATCCGCTCCTTCCAAGACCATTTTGCCCTACAGGCCGACCTCAAGAGCTTAGAAGTGTGGGCCGCCCAGTGGGGGGTGAGATTCAACGCGCAGAAATGCTACGGACTCTCCAGCAGATCCAAGTCTCACTTCTTTTGTAGCCTCGGAGACACCATCCTCCAACAGGTCGAGCAGAACCCCTACCTTGGCATCCAAATCTCAGCAGACCTCAAATGAGACATTTGGCTTCCTACGCCGGAACCTTCGGAACTGCCCACAAGAGTGCCGTCGCCTTGCCTACATCGCTCTTGTTAGGTCCACCCTTGAGTATGGGTCGGTGGTATGGGATCCCTACTACAAACAAGACATTGAGAGACTTGAACGCATCCAACGCCTGGTTGCGAGGTTCATTACCAAGGAGTACAAGTCCAGGGACCCAGAATGCATTGGCAGGATGCTCGAGTACCTCAAACTTCCCACACTCCAGGAACGTCGCCAGCAACTCCGGCTGACGATGCTCTACAAGATCGCCAATGGTCTTGTCCCCGCCCTACCCCCTGATTCCTTCCTCACTCCTGTGAGCGGCACTCGACGTAGGGTCAAACCCACAGCGTACGAGGGGTACTTGAACCAGAATATTCTACAGAGACAGGCAACCAACAATAGCCACTGTTTCAAGGCTCCTCCCTCCAAGACAGAGCAGTACAGAGGCTCGTTTTTTGTAAAGACTGTGATCGAGTGGAACAACCTCGACGATATCACCGTCACCGTGCTCACGCCCAACGCCTTCTCAGCAGCGTTAGGGCGGCAGAAACCAGTGTAAACGACCCTGTGTTTTTATCAAGTTTTTAACTGCATGGATTATAACCTTTTAAACAGACAGTGTACCCATCGCCTACATTTGGGCAAACGGACTGTTAAACCCGCTAGGTACAGCAGCAAGACCAGCTGAAGTGTAAATATGAGCAGGGACTGTTAAAGAATTTTCTTAGATGGGCACACCCTAAAACGTCACGTTGATAGTGTCATCGGCTTCTGTGGCGCACCCGCCAATCAACATCCACAGGCGGGCTATCCAGATCCAGATCCAGCGCCATAGGGAACTGGTTTAAAACAACAATCGGTGTGTCTCAAGAATACTTACTCTCTCCAATACTCTTTAACATCTTCCTGGAGCGCATCAGATGCCCTTGCAGATCACGAAGGTACAGTCAGCATAGTGGGTAGAGCAATCTCTAACCTCCGTTTTGCGGATGACAATGATGGATTGGCTGGAGAGGAACAAAAACTTGAACAGCTGGTACTGAGGCTTGACACCACCTCCAGAACCTATGGAATGGAAATAAGTGCAGAGAAGACCAAAATGATTACCAACAACAAAAATGGCATCAACATGGACATTAAAGTCCAAGGCCAATCCCTCAAATGTTTAGGAGCCATTGTATCAAACAATGGGTCCCGACAGGAACTCCTCTCCAGGATCGCACAAACAACTGCTGCCCTGACAAGGTTGAAGCCCATTTAGAAAGTCAGGATACATTTCAAGATAATGCTGCTGCGCTCTCTTTTTCATCTCCATCTTCTTATAGGCTTGCGAAACATGGACCCCCACAGCAGCAGATCTACAACGAAGAATATAAAGCATGGAGATGAGGCACTACAGAAGACTTCTGGGCATTTCCTACACCAGGCAATCCACCAACAACGCAATCCGACAGACCAACACACAAGCCATTGGACAACACGATAACATGCTGACCGTGGTGAAGAAACGGAAACTCCGATGGTATGGCCACGTCACCAGAGGATCAGGCCTTGCAAGGACCATCCTGCAAGGCACGGTGCAATGAGGCAGAAGAAGAAGGAGACAGAAAAAAGAGTTGGGAGGACAACATTCGAGAATGGACTGGCTTGACACAGAGCGAAGCCATGAGGGTTACTGAGGACAGATAAAGATGGAGTACGCTGGTTAAACGATTTCTTGTGGAGACCCTACGACCTTCGAGTTTCGGGATAGAATAGGATAGGATAGGACTCCTGCCTCGCATTGATTTATTTTTTAAAAAAAGCCAATCATTTAATGGAGCTGCTGTATGGAACTTTCTCCCTCTGGAGTGTAAACATTGATGCGAGTACAGATCGAGGTCCTATCTGTGTACGCATGCCGCTCGGATTAAAGATTTCTTGGCCTGTGTGGTTGGCATGCAAACTAATGGTTTCAGTTATACGACAGCTCTTTTATGTTCTCCTGGTTGACTGGATCACTCATAAGCCAGTAGGCGCTTGAGTGGCACCCATACTTAATGGTCGATAGCTCTTGACAATCATCCGCAAAAAAAAAAAAAAATTAAAAAAAAGGGATCCGTAGGATTTCATCTTTGATATGATGATTGTCAGGGTGGCGACGTGGTGATCGTCCTTAACGCTAATGCAATAGGACGTTAAGCTTCGTTGTTCCAATCATCCGATTTCTTAGCAATCTCTTGCCACCATCGTGCCTTGGGTTGCCCCTTTCTTTGTCTATAAATAAATCTTCTCTTGTGCGCTGCCATGTCTTCCTATTTGTCACCTTGTATCACGGTTTACGGCTCCTATCCCCAAATGAATGATCATTGAAGTGTGAAGTCGACACCCACCACTGCATTGACTTTATTTATTTAATTGTTCTTATACAGCGCCTTTCCAGCTCAAGAGCTCCTCAAGGCGCCGGCCAATACAGGATCTAATTTAAGCAGCCCAAGACGCCCACTTGCCGCCTTTTGGCGCATAGTCTCACACAAGGCGACTGAGCACCATCCTGTGTGATCGGGGATGGGGAGAAGGGACCTAGTACGTGCTGGATGTATTTGTGTAACAGGCACTCACCCGTCTAGGAGTTGAGAGTCAGGATCTTTAGTCCAGGCAATGAAATGCGTGCGTGCTCAGACTAGACCTTGGTTTATACTCTCATCCGGAAAAGTACTGGTGATACAATAGACGGATATAACCATCCCATGGAAGAGAGGGTAGGATACTCAATCAACACTGAACCAGAGCAATCATACTGCTAAGATGGACAGTTAAAAATTGCCACTTTTATCTTGCCCATCATGCGATTTGAACCTGGTTTATTCGAGTGCTGGGCGACCGCGAACGACGGCGGTGGGACAATCCTATCCCCGTTCTTGAGGGCGGGTTACACAGCCGTTTTTACTCGACGAGGACTTATGTCTTCGTTCCACGCGGTCAGCACGATATTTCACAAAAGAAGGCCAGAGGTTTATGCAGTAGTTGTCTCGCTTTAACAGTATTCCAAAGTTCATTCCAAATCCAATATTTTCATTTATGTTCCCTGCTCTGGAGATGGTGTCAAGTCTCTGTATCAGCTGTTCAAGTTCTTGTTCCTCTCCAGCCAATCCATCAATGTCATCCGCAAAATGGAGGTTGGAGATTGCTCTACCCTCTATGCTGACTGTGCCTTCGTGATCTGCAAGGGCATCTGACATGATGCGCTCCAGGAATATGTTAAAGAATGTTGGAGAGAGTAGGCATCCTTGACGCACACCTATTGCTGTTCAGAACCATTTCCCATTTGTTTTAGGACTGCACTGTTAGCCTTATCATATAGGCTTTTAATGACGTCAATAATGTTAGGGCTGATGTTGCTCTCATGGTTGCCCACAGAACTGCCTGCCTGACTCGGTCAAACGATTTCTTGAAGTCTACAATCACGTGATATAGATGTTGTTAGTGCTGTAGGTATTTATCGCAGATTATTCTGAGGTTGAAAATCTGCAAAACAGCACATACTAAACACCCGAGCCCTTCCAAATGTGAGTGAGTACCTGGCTCACTACAGAACCGGGGAAGCTCCGCAGCAAAGGAGAGGAGATGTGCAAAGAACTCATAATACTGGTCCTGAGTAAAGAGTCTTTCGCTACGTTCCCCTACAACGGCAGTTGGCTCAGTGGTGTATGCAAAGGCAGAATAATTCAAGCATTTAATATTGAAAGCGATATCATTGCAGCAGTACAGGCAGTGGTTCCAAGCCGAGTGACGGGCTAAGGTACGAAACAAAAAATAGTAATATGACGGTGAGACACAGTTGGCTCAGTGCTGTTCTCGAAGGCCATTAGTCCGTTAGGTAGGAAGTGAAACACTTACCCCCCCCCCCCCCCCTAGGGAATTTTGTAGACTATGTTTTTCTGTTATCCTATCATACCTTCTTTGGATTTCTTCTTGTTTGGTTTTTGTACACGGGTGGGTACCAGACGGCCCAGAAGGGCCCATTTTTCCTTCTTTGGGCCCTATATTGGCTATTGGGCGGTATGGTTCTTTGGAGAGCTGTTGTGTTAATGTTTATCAACATATTTCTAATCAGTTTACATTTTTTGGAAGATAATTGATTGTTGTTTGTGTTAGTATGTGTTTTGTGATAATATCATGTTCATTAAGAGCATGGCTGGGGTACAAATTAAAGGTTTTTACAAAGTCGATTTTCCCTCTGTGAATCATACCTTTCTGCTTCCTAAAGCCCAAAAGCTTGTATTTGCAAGTTGTAAACAACTTTCTTTGTTATTGTGGTTGTAGTTCTTAACTCCGTTTTGGCGCACATACAATTGTGGAAGTACTGAATGAACTATCCTGTTGTTTTTATGACGTCATTTGACGCCTATAACCAATGGGACTATTTACCACAGCATTGCATTGCACTAGTGATGTCTTTACACAATTTTGATTGTAATAATCTTTAAATGAAAGAACCCAGAGAGAGTAAGAGAGAGAGAGAGAGAGAGAGAGAGAGAGAGAGAGAGAGAGAGAAAGAGAAAGAGGGAGAGAGAGAGAGAGAGAGAGAGAGAGAGAGAGAGAGAGAGAGAGAGAGAGAGAGAGAGAGAGCAAACAAAGAAACAGTTACAGAAATTAACAGGTTTTGGACTTATTTTAAGTAAAGTATCATTAACAGCAAGGTGGTTTTTATCATAACCATTCAACCACTCTAAGCATAAAATAAAAATGTTTTCAATTACTGAAGAAACAAAAAGTAAACTAAAACCTTGTTTTTTATATTAAATTGCAGAACTGGTTCCTGGTACTAAAAATTGATGCTATGTCATACACATAGGCAAATCTTTACTGTACGTTGTACTTAGTACAAACTAAATCATCAACAAAATACTGTCATGGAACATTTTCGTTAATTATAGAGTGACAATATGACTAAACATGACTACACGCATTAAAGTCACAATTACAGCCAATACATCAAATTTATACATGTATCAAATGCTCTTTGGCAATACTGGAATTGCAAAACCAGCGGGTTGGAAGTATTGATGCATTTCTTATTGTTCTCGACTAAGGAATGCTCCGTAGTTTACTTTAATTGTCGTTTTTGTCCTCATCCAAGAAGACTACGTCTTTGAAATTATCTGTGTCTGGAGATTCATTCTCTGTGTTCAGAAGTGTCTCCAGTGGCGTCTCCAGCATGACGTCAAGGAGTTCCTTTGGCATCAGGTTTCCCTTGGTCCATTTTACCTGCAGCTGCCCATTGCTTTTTTCCCAGCCATGATGCTCTGGCGAAGGCAGTTTAGGTGAAGGTATGTCTGCCGGTCTCCAGATCATTGCCTGATAATGAGCTCTTTCAAGATGCATCCTGAGTGAATCCTTGCAAGGTGGGAGCAGGCTCATGCCTACACCATCATATGAAGTGAGAAGCTGCCCTTCTTTTGTTGAGAATCGTTCTACAAACTTCTGGTACCTGATTTTGTTGATGTCATCTGAGGGAAGACCATACAGCAGACAAGTGAAGCGCTCGAGCTCTGCTAGTGCTGTGTTGTCGAGATCTTCTGTGGCACCAAGCTTAGCAAATGCAACTTGGAACTCAGGATGCTTCTTCAGGATCTTGATGTGGCTGATTTTGCCCTTGCGCACAAAAGCGCTGGTCGTGTCACACCCGCTGTAGGCATGAACAGCCGGCAAGATGGCGCAGATCTCTTCACCAATGTGCTTGGCGATTTTTTTTAATGTCAAGCAGCCTTCGATTATTACCTGTCCCAGTATCAAAGAGGATGTATTTGTGGATACGCTCAGCAAAAAACAGCAGGAGGATGAAGACGTCCGTGTCTGGACTACGCACTGTGACGGTTGTTTCTTTGGATGAAACCTTTGAGGCATTCAGGCAGTGTAGGACAATTTTTGTGTCTGCCTCTTCTTGTGTAGAGCAGAGTTCTTCAACACTTTCAGACAGAGTTGTCAGACCATCAGCACTTAACAGGCACGTACAGTGATCCCCACACACAAACATTATATGTCTTCCTTTGAGTTTTGCAGCGTACTTGTCATGCTTCCACTCATCAAGCAAAAACTTTGTCAGGTTCTGCTTATTCTCGTCATTGCTTAAGAAGGTTTTCCAATTTCTTGGAACCTTTGTGGATGATCCTTTGATCAGATGCACCGTACCCAAACCCCTTCTTGATCTTTCTAGCCCTTTGACAGAGTAGGGGTAGTAGGAATCAGTCACAAAGACAACCCTTGCTGCTTTGGGAAGTTGATCGAAGAGAGTCTCTGCAAGACCTCCAAAGTTGTCTGGGATGTTTGTCTGCGCATGGTACATAGCATTCCCATCAATGATGTAGATGTTGCTATCTCGAGAGGGCCTTTCTGCTGTTTGGACGTCTTTTGCGAGAAAATGCAGGAGCTTGGCCTTGTCTGTCTTCACTGGTGTTCCATCTGCAGTTGAAAGTGCCCAAGGCACTGGGCCGAGTGGAAAGGACAGAATACGCTGGAGATCAAACTGTTGGTACTTCTCAGCCAGCATTGTTGTGCGTTCCACATTGCATTGTTCAATTATCTGCAGTTGCACATACTGTATAATGTACTGAAATGCAGAATCATGGGCTTTGTGTTCTTTCACAGCGTCTTTGTCAGTGCACTCTTTTTGGTTTCGTTCCCAAGCACGGGTGTAAGCCCGTCTATAAGAATTGTGGTAATGCGCTTCTCTCGCCACAAGGTCGAAGTCCTGTATCTTGTAGAACAGTTTGTCTTGCCTCTGTTGTCCTGATTTCTTGATGGCATCTTCTGCAGACTTTGTCTGACATTTGACAAGGTTCTCTTGTCTTCGCTGATACTTTTTTCGTCCTTTTCCACAAAAAAAGACACTCATCACAAGGAAGTAAGATGCTTGAACTTGTTTGTGGTTTGCTTGGCGAGTTTGGGTCATTATCATCATCCTCAGGCTGCTTTCGCTTTGTTATCCAAGAAGTGTTAGTGAACCTTTGGTAACACGATCTGTGGTAACCATGCAAGAAGGGAGAATACACACCAAGCACTTGTGAGCAAATGTCACTTAGTCTGTACTTTTCATCACTTAGTGTCTGCCGTTGTTCAACTGCCAGTCGTATTGTCTGAAAACTAGTTTCTGACAAAGGTGTTACTTTCTCACGATTACCCTGGCAACAATGAACGACACATAATTATAGGTCCTCCTAATGTCCTTTTCTTTCTGACTTTGGCATTAATTTATTGCGACTTCAAATTTAAGGGCTTTTCGTCGGATTGCCTCTTTGACATTGCAAACTTCTTGCCCACTCTTAAGATTTCTACTTCTTTACATGACACCTGCAAAAATGAAATAATGGATTTTACATGTGATTGTATTTTCTTTAAAATGAAAAACCAAGAAAATTGCCACAAGTGAGCAGAAGTGCCAAAACATGACACTTACAGAGTATGTGAACAGCTGCTTTTAGGGGGTACCCTTGCATCTGTAAATGCTACAGCCACAATTTGGGGCTATCAAAGCTAGACAGCCTGAAATCAGTTGCTTGGTAACAAAGGCATTAGACGGTATTTGCCTTGTTTGGTCCACAAGGGGAAGTGTTCAGTTGTTTAAGATAGAGACCGCACAGAAGGGTAATTCTCGGAGGGTATTCTTACCCAAATCAGGGCACTAGGTACCCAGTAAGTCGAGTACCTTCACCAGGCACTTGGAATCAACTGCTAGATTTCATAAGCCATGTAGATATGTGTCTTAGTTAGGCCAAATGAAAACAAAACGGAACTGTATAGGCCGCAGATAGTGAAAACGGGTTTTTACCCTTACGCCAAGAGGCGTACCCCAGCCATGACCTTAATGAACATGATATTATCATAAAACACATACTAACTCAAACAACAATCAATTATCTTCCAAAAACTGTAAACTGATTAGAACTATGTTGATAAACCTTAACACAACAGCTCTCCAATGAACCATACCGCCCAATTGCAAATATAGGGCCCAAAGAAGGAAAAATGGGACCTTCTGGGCTGTCTGGTACCCAAACCCACCCGTTTATTAAAACCAAACAACCGGCAATCAGTCACTTGATGACCAGGGTACCTGCGGATATATGTCTCATAAATTCCCTAGGGGGGGTAAGGGGGGTCATAGGCCACCTAACGGTCTACATATAAGCCTATTGTCCCCATATGGGGACGCCCGGCGTTTCTTTGTTTTCCTATATGAAACTTCTAATAATGAACAAATACTCCACATCAGCAGTGTAAGGGAGAGAACAAGGAATAATTAAATCGGATTTTAGAGTTTATTCACTTGGCAGTGCATTTCCTTCCCCGCCATATTTGTGTAATCCACGTGGTGAAAAGCATCAGAATTAATTCTGAAAGAAGGTAAGACTGTACTTTTGTAATTATAAACAATTATAATAATATTGCTGATGAAAACATAAAGCCATATATGTATTTTAGAAATGTTTTCTGTATTTTTTGGATAAAGTGAATGGTTTGGCTACAGCATGATGTTGAACCGGTGTCCCCGTACGAGGACGCTAGGCACAAATGCCCACATGTGTTCTCAAGCTTTTATTTCTGATTTTTTCTCAGAAACTTCACAGTAAATGAGGTCATAGACATGCTGGAAGCCGATGGAATGTTTCAAGAAGCTGATATATATATTGATCCACCAGAAGTTGATGGCCTTACTGATGAGGATAGTGGTGAGGAAGATGGCGATGTTCAGATTCACAACATGTGTGGACGACAGCTTGCAGCGAAGGCAACAGCTACTATCTCCGGTCCGCAAGGCAGAATTCAACTTGAAGACCAGGAAACTGATGCTGACGTAAGCGCAAACATTATATGAGAATCTAAAACACAATAATCATATCTTTTTTTTTAGGATATACCCTCACGTCCGACTGTGAAGATGAACATAATCACTATAGCTACTGTGTGGTATATCACACATACGAATGCATATCAGTTATTTGTTGTTTAAATCTGTTCCAGATCCCTGAATCATTTAGTGATAATTCAGAAGAGGAGGCTCCTTCAACTATAGCTACTGTGTGGTATATCACACATACGAATGCATATCAGTTATTTGTTGTTTAAATCTGTTCCAGATCCCTGAATCATCTAGTGATAATTCAGAAGAGGAGGCTCCTTCAACATCTACATCTAAGCCAGAACGAAAAAGTCGAATAAGAAAAAGAGGTCCACCACCCTCAAAGCGTGCGAGGCGTGCAGATTCATCACCTTTGCGCTCCTGGAAAAAAGCTGACCTCACTGAACAATAGAAAGGAAGATTTTCCTGGGAATCACCATCTCCAGACACGTCTAGACTTCCACAGGATCCTGTTGGGTTGTTTGAGTTATTCTATGATGAGGAAGTCATTGATCTTATCCGGGAGAATTCAGAAGAATACGCCAAATACAGAGGGAACCACACTTACACAATCACATCTGATGAGATCCGCACTTTCCTGGCAATTCTGTTGGTATCTGGATATGCAAGTATACCCCGGAGAAGGTTGTACTGGGCAGCTGAGCAAGATACACACAACATTGCCATTGCCTCTGCCATGACCCGAGACCGGTTCGATGAGATTATGCGGTATTGCCATGTCAGTGACAACAACAACTTGGATCCCGAGGACAAGATGAGCAAAGTACGACCTCTTCTGACTATGATCAACGATCCTTGTCTTGTGTTTTTCAAGTCAGTCATGAAACAACAGAATTTGAGCATCGATGAAAGCATGATTCCCTACTATGGGAGGCACGGAGCCAAGCAGTTTATCAGGGGTAAGCCTATACGATTCGGGTTCAAGATGTGGGTGCTGGCAACCCCGTTAGGATTTGCTGTTCAGTTCGAGCCGTACCAGGGAGCCCAGGGACGCCAGCCTGTTGTAGAGTACCCAGGCCTTGGCATGGGTGGCTCCGTTGTCGTGGATCTCATCGCTGAGCTTCAGGAAGAAGGGTCAGGGAATAATTATCATTTGACCTTCGACAACCTCTTCACGTCCTTGAAACTTGTGGACTGTCTGACACAGAAACGCATTGGATGTACCGGTGTAGCAGGCCAGATTATACCCCGCCTCAAGTATACCCAGGGTATAAACTGGCCTAGCCCAGACTATGCCCCCGTATAAACTGGCCTAGCCCAGACTATACCCCTGGGTATTATCTGGCCTAGGCTCGTTTAACCCTCTCCTGCCCATTATAACCCCCCCCCCCCCCCCCCAACTACGGAAGACCTTATCCTTCACGTTACTCTTTAATTTATGTGTTGTAATTGTTCTGATGCACTCAGATAGATAGATAGACAGACAGACGGATAGATAGATAGATAGATAGATAGATAGATAGATAGATAGATAGATAGATAGATAGATAGATAGATAGATAGATAGATAGATAGATAGATAGATAGTTAGGGTTAGGGTTAGGGTAAGGGTTTTTATAGTTTGTTTTTTTACACGCAAGATAAAGGCTGTTAGCTGAGTTCACTCAGTTGGTTTGTGTGTGTGTGTGTGTGTGTTTTTACACGCAAGCAAAAGGCTGTTACCTGAGAGTTGGTCACGCAAACGGTCATGTACACCCATGAGTGAAATCTCTTTAGGTGGGGGTATATTCCGGGCGCGAGGGGTTTGACCTGGCCTAGGCTGATCTATACCCAGGGGGTTAAACCCGCCTAGGCTACATTATACCCAGGGTATAAAATAGCCAGGGGTATATTCCGGCCTGTTACACCGGTACCATTAGAGCAAACAGGCTGGAAGATTGCCCAGTGAGACCAACTGCAGAAATTCAGAAGACTGAACGTGGGACCTTTGACTACAGGCAAGATGCTAAGTCTGACCTCCTTGTAGTGCGCTGGAACGATAACAATGTTGTCAATGTCGCTTCCAACACTGTCGGCATCAATCGAGTGAAGTCAGCCACCCGCTGGTCTAGATCAACAAAGAAGTTTGTGAAGATTGATCAGCCATCTGTCATCTCCCACTATAACAAAACCATGGGTGGCGTAGATCGCATGGATCAAAACGTACACAAGTATAGAGTGGGCATCAGGTCCAAGAAATGGTGGTGGGCCATTTTCTCTTTTTCTCTGGATCTCTGTGTCCAGCAGACATGGCACATGTACCGTGCAACATCTGCTGCAGAGGAATCTACCATGGATCTTCGGATGAGAGTATAAACCGAGGTCTAGTCTGTGTCGCATACATTCCATCATAACGGACTTTAAAGATCCTGACGCTCATGTCCTAGACGGGTGAGTGCCGGTGACAAAAAAAAAACACCCAGCATGCACCTAGGTCCTTCTCCCCCATCCCTGGCTGCCCAGGATTGTGCTCAGTTGTCCGGGCGTCAGACCATGCGCCCAAAGGCTGCGGGTGGGCGTCTCGGGCGGCTTGATTTAGATCCTGTATCGGCCAGCGC
This sequence comes from Oncomelania hupensis, assembly GCA_036898135.1. Taxonomy (NCBI): domain Eukaryota; kingdom Metazoa; phylum Mollusca; class Gastropoda; order Littorinimorpha; family Pomatiopsidae; genus Oncomelania; species Oncomelania hupensis. Next base: position 48,084,731 of record CM072514.1, on the reverse strand, counting down.
CTTGAGCAGCTCTTGAGCTGGAAAAGCGCTATATAAGAACGATTAAATAAATAAATAATAAATAAATAAATCTCCTGGCTGTTCGTCGTGCCTTTGCGAACACATATCTAAAACTGGCACAAAAACCTTTACGTATCAGTCGTCCCCTTGGTCGAACACCCAGGTTGGAAGGAAGAGTTCCAGCAGCAGTTAGATTTGATGGCAAAGATCATGTTGTGGATTGCATCACAAAGCAGAGAAGGTGCGCACATTGCGGAAAGAAAGCACGACAGATCTGTACCTAGTGCGGCGTTGGTTTGCACCACAAGTGCTTTGTGGTGTTCCATACCTCCTCTTGAGCAGGTTGAAATGAGCCTTGTATTTTTATTGAAGAATCTTTTTGAAGACATAAACTGAACTGATGTTTGGAGTAACAATGCTCACTAAGAGTTTATGAAAATTTCTCCAGATGTTTCTCTCCCAGGTTTTATTGTATTTTATTTTACTTTATTTTATTTCTGTTCAAAATAATGCTAAGCAACATAAGTAGACACAATTACAGTGTTAGAAACATTACTTGCAGTAAATAAAAGACGTTTACCGTGTTCAAGTGCTCTTTGCTCTCAGTTTGTGTATGTATAAAAACATGTGGGTATTTGTGCCTAGCGTCCCCATATGGGCGCATCGTCCCCATATGGGGACGCTTGTAAAACATGCTCCAGACGCAAGAAATGCAGAACAAAACCAAAAACAATGTTATATCCAGTCTTAAACCAATACATGCTCTCAGAAAACACGCAAAACGTCAGGGAAAAAATTCAGGCTTATACAAGCGATAACATCACTGCCTGAACGGTGATTGCTTCCAAGCTCGTTGACAGCCTGGAGGGCCTAGACAAAATAACATAACCCGAAGACACTGCTCCCCTACTCCTTCGGATGAGAGTATAAACCGAGGTCTAGTCTGTGCACGCACGCATTCCATCGCACGGACTTTAAAGATCCTGACGCTCATGTCCTACACAAATACCCCCAGCAAGCAACCCTCTTCCCCATAGTCACCCAGAATTGTGCTTAGTTGTTTGTCCCAAAGGCTGCAAGTGGGCACCTGGGACAGCTTGAGTTATATCCTATATCGGCCAGCACCTTCAGCAAGTCTTGAGCTGGAAAGTTCTCTATAAAAACCAATAAATTAACTAAAATAATTTACCTAAAAGAAAGGTTCACCTAGCGTGGTGCGAAAGACGAAGTCAGTATTAGGCTTATTAAGTTTTAGGAAATAGTATATCTTTGTATCAATTTTTATATCAATTTTCATCAATCTGTTCGCATTATTTTCTTTGTCTCTTATATCTCTTATCTTGAACGTGGCTAATTTCAACTGATACAGCCACATTATAGTGGGGTGACAGACTTCAGCCTTTGTGCTATATGTGCTTCAAAGCCAGTATTGTGTGCATTGCTTTGATTGCACGGTTAAGCTTGAAACAAATCCGATAAGGGCTTAAAGCATGGCACGTAAAATATAGCTTGTACATTCACATTGGTACGTGTGGTTCTTGGATACAACTTTAACAGGAGCTGAACATGTATTAGTTGAGAACCGCTAGGCAATTAGTTCATTGTAACAACACATTTTAGTTTATTGTAACAACATACTTCAGGGGGCTAGAGAAGAAGAGGCAACACACACACACACACACACACACACACACACACCTGTATCGGCCAGCGCCTTGAGCAGCTCTTGAGCAAGAAAATTGCTATTTGCGGAATCTGACATAAATGTCTAACTAATATGTTTCGCATTGTTGGCCTGTGATCGGGTATGGTGGTAAGTGACCATTCCTTGCGTGCGTGTCAACATTGGGTCAAATGACCTCTGGAGCTATGGTACACTTAGTCCGACAATCACAGTATATGGGAATAACTTGATAGTTCTGTCTATAGTACTTTGGTCTTTGGTATTGAATGATAGATAGTTGTAAGCTGACTGCTAGACACTCTCGTCTTCGACAGTCTTTTGAATATTCTATCTTTGTCTATTAGACTACTTTTTAACTTCTTTTTTTTCTGTGAGTACATAGTATTATTTGACTAGTTTATTTTGGATAAACGAGTAGTATTTTTTGAATATGGGTTTGGGCCATTACATACTCGAATCATCTTTTGAATATAGTTTTCTGCTAGCAGATTCGACTAGTTCGGATATTAATCTTCGGTCAAAGTACAAATTACCTGGTCGTTGCGGATAGCTTAGAGTTCGGTTATATCATGTATAATATGTTGTGTGCTGGTTTGTGATACGTTCGGCGTTGTTTTCGTGTGCTATGTTGTGAGTGTATTAACTGATCTTCGGCTTGTGTCCTTTTCCTTCACATACGGTGCGTTTAATTTCATCATTGAAGCATGTTTTGTTTTGTTTTGTTTTGTTTTGTTTAAACAGCATTAGTGCTATCACTCTCAGGGATATTGTTATGTCACACATTTATGTCGTAGTCAATAGACAGATGTTCCCGTTTCGAAATGTTAATGTGTCCGAGGTACTGTTTGTTTGGGTTTTTGTTTTGTTTTGTTTTGTTTTTTAACTTTTACACTAGATAGTATGATCATAGAAGAGTGTATTAAATCACATTGTTGAGGTGAAAGCTGGTAAGCGTGTAAACAACTTTAAAAGTCACTATGGGTTCCCAGAGGACGCCACGGGAACTCACGAGTACTTATAATCTTATCCCATTTAGCGTCATCGGGCTTCAACAGTTATCCGCTGAATTTACTTGTTTGCAACTGTACAGGTATGGGAGATAAGTCACTTACTGCTTATTACAGACGTTCTTTTTGACGCTCGGACAGGACGTTTGGATTCAAATTTCCCAAATATAAGACGCAAAATTGTATGAATATGTAAGCAAATAGTGGTCAGTTAGTGTTATTTAGATTGTGTTTGTATTTGCAGACATCTGTATTTGTGCATGTATTATTTATTTTGCCTTTGCTTTGTTGATTGGAAATTGTCATACCACACACTAAATCAAATGTCCTTGGAATTTATGGAAACAATAAATATGTCACGAGAGGCTAGTTAGACCCAGCACTAATGCTTCTCGCCTTAAATAGTTCAGACTGCTGTAGCCTTTGTAAATTAAAGTCGCTGCCTAGCAGACGACAGAAGTCAGGGCTGTGCTAAGCATGTGTAAGCTAACTCTCGCTCAGGTAGGTAGTGACCTCATCCTGCTGACGTATAGCCACCACCCCCTGCTAGAAAGCGCTCTGGTCTTACGAGACTTTCGCGGGCTTTAGTTTGACCACTACGTTAGGTGGTCAGTCTTTGTCTGAATCTCAACCAAGTAGGACGCACGTTAAAAGATCTCTCTATCTGAAGACTAAGCAGGTGATGGATGAAAGTCATTCATCGCAGTATAGCCACAGCCTGACATTGTCGGAAAGGTAAATGAGCAATCTTTTGTTTTATCATTGTAAATGTTAGTCAAACTTTGCTTGACTATGTGGCTGACACGCGACCGGTATCGACACCATGAGGTATCCCCTATGGACCCACGGTTGGTTCTCCTATGTGTATTGTTGCAGACCATTGGCTATACTGGATAATGTCTGTTGTTAATTACTTCTCCATGTGTTTAGTGTAGATTCAGGTGGACCACGGACATAGAAGATTGTTTGTCGCTTATATATATAAGTGGAGCTATCACTGAGGGCTGTTTCTGCCATCAGTGAGACGCTCTTAACATCCTTAGTATACAAGGCATTGCAGAAACTCGTCTTATGTTTTGCAGACGAGCAGGCTTGTTGGTCCGATGCAGGAAATACACCACTAAGAGTCAACCCTGACATTCGGCCTGCAGGGGAACATCGAGCACTGAGCTCAGATAGCCCAATAGTCAACAATCAAGGAGGAGACACCATCACCACACCTCAACACATCAGCTAAGTGCAAGAAGAATTGCACTAACACTGATCTAGAAGGACTGTGCGGTAGTCCACTCTTCTGAAAAAGAACATTAGACCAACCAAAACAAATAGCCCAATGATGAGACAGTAGCAAATATCAAGAACAGTAGCAGCATAGACCCATCAAGGAGCGAACTAGTCGAAGTGAATTTGGACATTTAAGTTAATAGAGTGTTTAGAGAATTATGTATAGAGTAGAGGAAATAAATGTGTGATATTTACTGCTAACAAGTGGCTGGACTACCTATGTTTCATAGCCGTGTGAGAGTTAGTGTGCCAGTGAATCTTTTACCATTTTCTCCCTATCTCTATACCCCTATCTGCACAGAGACCGAGCTAAACATATAAATGTATTAAGATTAGTCATAGGGTGATTACACTAGATGATCCCCGCAGACAAAGACGAGTGGGTAATAGCATTCAATTGTGCAGAGCCCAGTAACAATAGACCCACAGTCACAAAATATATCTTCAATCTTGGAAATACTTGGAAAAACAGGGTTCAAATGTCGGTCTTTAAGTCCCGTTGAGCGCATTATCACAAGAAACCACTGAACAACTTTTGACCAAAATTCATAGGAACCTTACTGATTTAATGGCCAGCCTTCCGTACCATTGCATTTGGTGTACTCACAGATCAAGGTCGCTGGAGTCAATTCTTTTCCACTCATTGCTATGCTCCGAGTGTCAAGGGCGACTCTCAGCTAATAATATAGTTTGCTGTGCCACTAGCCACACACGAAATTGCCGTGAACTGTGTGGGGACAATAAATACATATCTTTTAATCTCGAATCCTGAATCTTGGAAATACTTTGAACGTCGGGAATCAAAAGCAGTCAGTCGGTTTGTCAGTGGCTCTGTCCATGCGTTCGTTGCACGTATTATCTCATGAACTTCTGAACAAATTTTGACTAAAACCCATAGGAATATTACTACTATTACTCTAAAAGAATATTTAGGTGGCTTTGTTAAGGCTTTGAACTCGCAACTACGAAGGGAAGCGCATTATATTTTTCGAATTTTGATCAGGGTTCAGAGGTACCCAAACCCCAGTAGTACAGGTCTTTCAGTCGTCTCCTTCTGCGCCAAAGTTTACCAGTTTAAAATACACCACGCATGGTGATAATATTGTTGGATCCCAAATAGGAATAGAGTTGCACGTTTGTCGTGTCATAGCGATCGATCTTGAATGGCGATGTTGCCATAAAGTTTTGTAGGGCAAGGTAGTTATTATTTTTGGTTGCGTTGTAGTAGTAGTAGTAGTAGTAGTAGTAGTAGTAGTAATAGTAGTAGTAGTAGTATATTACAAAGAATGAATTCTATAACATAGAATGAATTCTTTAACATAAAATAAATTGCATGACATAGAATTAATTCTATGTGCATAGAATAAATTGTATAACATAGAATGAATTCTATAATAAATAATGAATTCTATATGCATAGAATGAATTTTATAGCATAGAATGAATTCTATGACATAGAATTCATTCTATGACATAGAATGAATTCTATAGACAAAGAATGAATAGTATAACATAGAATGAATAAGATTACATAGAATGAGTTCTATGACATAGAATGAATTCTATAACATAGAATGAATTCTATAACATAGAATGAATTCTATAGCGTAGAATGAATTCTGTGACATAGAATTTATTCTATAGCATAGAATGAATTCTATGTTACAGAAATGAATTCTATGTCATAGAATTCATTCTATGCTATAAAATTCATTCTATGTTATAGAATTCATTCTATGCTATAGAATAAATTCTATGTAATAGAATTCATTCTATGTCATAGAATTCATTCTATGTCATCTTATTCATTCTATGTTATACTATTCATTCTATGCTATAGAATTCATTCTATGTCATAAAATTCATTCTATGTCATAGAATTCATTCTATGTCATAGAATTCATTCTATGTTATAGAATGAAATCAATATAAAAACCTTTTTTTTAATAGTAAAAACTGGGGTACTGTCAAGGTATAGAGAACATTTTGTATGGCATAGGACTGTATTGCAGAGAGATACACATTGCCACATCCCATCACCACACCACATCACTCTACATCAATGGCTGACGTACGTTCCTAATGCTATTATGCTATCCATTTTATTACAGGAAGGAACTATACATAAATTTGGGTGTTCTCACAAAGGGGGGGCCAAATTCGCAACAGAGCTATTTAGCTCAAAATAGGTTATGGGGGGACGCCTGGAGTGAAATAGTTTTTTTTGCAATAATTATTATGTCTCAGAGTTGTATCGCAATATTCGACCTTTAATTATATTAATTATTGCTTTTTATGAGTGTACAGTACGGTTATTTCTTCGGTATTGAGCAAAAAGAACTGATTATTTAATTAGATTTTGTCACTATAAACCTTTACAGAACCTCAGCACATTGTAATGAAAAAGTAAGTACGCAGGGGCCTAGGGAGGGGGAGGGGAGGGTGTGACGTCAATTATTTTTATTGCTACGCGATCTACTCACACTACCGTCGAAGTCGTCTGCATCAAGAAACCTAAAGGCCCCGCCACACATGCCGATTGTGCAACGATTTTGTTTGCGATCCGATCCCGATTGCTGCGTGATGACGTCAGAACTACTGCTTGCCTGCGGTCCGATTTGCAATCGGCTCGGTATCGTGCGATTAGAGCCTGTTCTAATGTCTGATAAAGCCCGCAGAACGCTTGGCACGTCAGCCATTTCTTCAGTTTTCGCGCGCGTGCACATGTCTTTTTATTCGTCAAAGCCTCGTTTCACAAAGAATGACCTAGTTGTGCATAGAATGAACATTCTATATTATAGAATGCATTCTATGTTAAAGAATGCACATTCTATGTTATAGAATGGATTCTATGTTATAGAATGAACATTCTATATTATAGAATGCATTCTATGTTAAAGAATGCACATTCTATGTTATAGAATGCATTCTATGTTAAAGAATGCACATTCTATGTTATAGAATGGATTCTATGTTATAGAATGAACATTCTATGTAATAGAATGAATTCTACGTTATAGAATGACCATTCTATGTTATAGAATGAACATTCTATGTTATAGAATGGATCCTATGTTATAGAATGAACATTCTATGTTATAGAATGAACATTCTATAACATAGAATGCATTCTATGTGCACCAAATGTTAAAAAATAATTCTATGAAAATAGAATGTATTCAGTGTTGCGAATAAAATCCATTTTATGTTAAAAAAAGGTATTTTATGTCATACAATTCTTGCTTGTTATACAATTAATTCTATATACATATAATTCATTTCACTCACATAACATTAAAAAACACAACTAATAAATTGTAACGAAATTTAGAATAAAAAAAAAGATATTGTATGACACATCACCACATCGCATCATCACCACATCGATCACATCATCACATCACATCACTGCATCACATTGCTTCATCACCATCATCGTGAAAACGCACCACCACATAAAATCATCACATCACATCAGCCAACATCACAGCAGCAGCACATCTTCACATTGCAGCAGACAGCACATATCATGGCATCAGTGAATCACATCACATAATCTAATCACCCCACCCCTCCAACCCATCACATTTGTGGTGCAGTGTGGTTGATTTAGAGTGATGTAGTGTGGTGATGTGATGTGGTAATGTGTATGTATGTATCTGCAATACAGTTCTATTATGCCTTAAAAGCGAGTGAATCAGACCACATCATCACATAACCTAATCACTCCACCACACCTACCCATCACATTTGTGGTGCAGTGTGATGTAGAGTGATGTGGTGTGGTGATGGGATGTGGCAATGTGTATATCTCTCTGCAATACAGTCCCATGCCATAAAAAATGTTCTCTATACCTCGACAGTGCCCCAGTCTTTACTATTTTAAAAAAGTGTATGTATTGATTTCATTCTATAACATAGAATGAAGTCTATGACATAGAATCTGAGGTGTAATTGGTAATATAGGAATAGAAGAAATGTCAATATTACAATTTGTTAAAATATCGTATGTATAATTTCGTATTGGTTGGAGATAAGATAAATGTCTAGCTCGTTTGGGGAAATCTACATTAGCATCAATAAATATTTCCTCTGAAACAGAATTTGAAACTGATAAACTTCTAACAACATATTTTGCTACTGATAATTTTTGTTGTTCAAGAAAAGATAAAAGGCAAGCTTCTTTATAGGATTTTATTGTACTTGAATGCACTGGAACCCCTAAGGCTATTTTCACTGCTTTACTGTCAATGCTTTGCAACTTATTCAACAATGATTTTGATGCTGAAAAATATACTTCTTGTCCATAACTAAGTACAGATCTCACTGGCTGTACACAAAGTAGTTTCAAAAAATTTAATCTTTTGCTGGCTTTTGATATTAAGTATTGAATATGATAGTTCCAGTTTAGTTTTGGAGTAAGATGTACACCCAAAAACGTTATATTTTGCTTATAATTTAAAACTTTTCCATTTAGTTCTAACTTAGGCAAATATTGTGAATTTGCCCCATTATTAAACAATATTAGACAAGTTTTTTTCCGCAGACAACTGGAGACCATTTTCTATCATAAATACATTTAATTTATTGAGTTCGTTCTGATATATCTTCTGCAAATAGTTTCCAACTCTTTTGCATGTATTCTTCCTTAAATTAGTATTAACCCAAATAGCTACATCATTTGCATATTGCACAATATTTGTGTGTTTGGACACAGCTTTTGGAAGATCGTATATAAGAATAGAAAATAAAATTGGAGCAACTATAGATCCTTGAGGAATACCCATGTCAATTTGTTTAAAAGATGAATAGATCTTGCCAACATGAACACATATATATCTGTGAGATAAAAAATTCTTGAAGTATTGATACATAATTCCAGATATTCCTATATTCTTCAATTTATACAATAAACGTGCGTGCCATACACTATCGTATGCTTTACGTACATAAAAAAATGTTGCTAATGTAGACTTTCTGCGAGAAAACTGTTTTTTTACATGAGATGTTAACTTAACTAAGTGATCCACAGTACATCTTCCTTTCCTAAAACCTGCTTAAATTCCGCAATGGGAGCATAGAAACGCCATGTTCCATATTGATTACTAAGATACCATGAAAAGTGAAAATGTACAGTTAATTGTTACTGATGCTAGAGAGCTTATGGAGAAACAATATTCTAATCATTGAAAAATTTATACTGACGTCTCATTTTTAGAAACAACAAATGCTGGCGCTGGAATTGCAATTCCTGACTTAAAAATTCAAAAGTCATATTATATTGGTAAGAATATCTCAATATTTACAGCAGAATTGTATGCAATCCTTATGGCTTTAAATATTATTTGTAATTCTTCATTGGCTTTATTTAATATTCTTTTATGTGTAGATTCAAAATCAGTTTTATATTCTTTGAAATATTGGTCATGTAAAAGGAGGACAGATATTTTATTTGAAATAAAGTCTTTAATAAATTATATTATATCTAAAGGTATTGGAGTATCCTTTTGTTGGATTCCTTCTCATATGGAATAATATAGTTGATAAATTGGCTAAACGAGGAGCAATGAAATTAGGTGATACTATTACATATAATAATATAAAGCCTTCAGTATTTGAATTAATATCTGTATTAGAAAAGAATATATATTCTAATTTACCTAGCAATGGAAAGAATGAACAATTTTCTTGTCCAAGACATTTGTGTAGAATAATTAATAAACTAAGTAAATTCATGGAACACCAAGTTTTCAAAAGATGTAGTTTGTACTTGTTTACAACCAATATCTGTTAAACATCTGTTATATGAATGTCCTATTTTGGTTATGTTATATAAGGAAAAGAATATCGATGTAAATAGTCAAGAATCAATTGACATTTTGTTGCATAGTCCAGCAATGATAGATATTGCCCGAATAATTTACAAGTCTGCAGTTGGCAAACTTCTGTAGTAATGTTAGATATTTTGTATGATTATCGTTCAACTTTAAATTGTTATATTATATGTTTGTGTACATGCGTGAGAATGGCTGTATGGTCTAAAATCACATAAGTGAAAAGACGTTAAAATAAATTATTGAATTGAATTGAATATTGACTGACATAGAATGAATTCTATGACATAGAATGAATTCTATGACAGAATGAATTCTATAGCATAGAATAAATAGTATAACAGAATGAATAAGATGATATAGAATGAATTCTATGACATAGAATGAATTCTATAACATAGAATGAATTCTATAGCAAAGAATGAATTCTATGACAAAGAATTTATTCTATAGCATAGAATGAATTCTATAGCATAAAATGAATTCTACGACATAGAATTCATTCTGTAACATTGAATTCATTCTATGCTATAGAATTCATTCTATGTCATAGAATTCATTCTATGTCATAGAATTCATTCTATATCATCTTATTCATTCTATGTTATACTATTCATTCTATGCCTATAGAATTCATTCTATGTCATAGAATGAATTCTATGTCATAGAATTCATTCTATGCTATAAAATTCATTCTATGCATATAGAATTCATTCTTTATTATAGAATTCATTCTATGTTATACAATTTATTCTATGCACATAGAATTCATTTATGTCATATAATTTATTTTATGTTAAAGAATTCATTCTATGTTATAGAATGAATTGTATGCATATAGAATAAATTCTATGTTATAGAATTCATTCTTTGTAATAGAATTCATTCTATGTTATAGAATATAATTCTATGCATTCAAGTGAATTCTATAATATAGAATTGTATTACATACAGAGAATCTTATTCTCTATTATAAAATGTTATTATATACATAGAATGTTATTATGGACATAGAATTTTACACTATATTATAGAATGTTATTCTATACAAAGAATTTTATTCTATGACTTACAATATTGGTTTCTTTTTTATAAATGGAATTTCAACTAATGAATGCTTTGTGTGTGCATAGAATGCTTTCTATGTGCATATAATTTATTCTATGTATAGAATAGTCACATAGAATAAATGGACACATGGCGCCCCATACTCAGGGCTTATTGTAAATGTAGACTATTTACCATGAGCACAAGTTGAAATCTTTGATGTGCTGCCGTTAGTCGGTTGTTTGGTAATGTGGGTGATGTCTAACCGTATTTCTGCAATGTATTATTCCATTATTTTTGGGTTTGTAGCATGAGCAGCAGAAAATGTTAAAATCTGACTGTTTAATCTGAATTTAAATCCCAGCCTTACAATAAGGTCCACGAGTTGGAAAATAAACGAACTGAAGAAAAGCAGAAGGATACTACTAACGGTAAGTATTTATTACTTAATTTCTAATCAGAAATGTAATTTATTTGCAGAATTCCAAACCATTTGACACGCAATAAACTGTAAACGAATAAGCGGAGTGAATACGCTATCGTGCAGGTAGACTATGTGACGTTGGTACTGTAATGCATGATTGAGCTACAGTTTATCACGTCATTTGTGATCGTGGTAACGTCAATGTGAAAGTGGATAAATTACATTAGATTGTGTGACGTCAATGTGTGGATGATTACTTCAGAATGTGTGGCGTCATTGTAACGTGTGTGTGTGTGTGTGTGCGCGCGCGTGTGTGTGTGTGCGTGTGCGTGTGTGTGTGTGTGTGTGTGTGTGTGTGTGTGTGTGTGTGTGTGGTGATGCCATTAAAAACCGCACGATTTCATTACGTCATTGTAACGTGTGTGGTGACGTCATTGTAACGTGTGTGGTGACGTCATTCAGGTTAATAGAATGAAACTGCAGAAGGAGAAATGGAATTTCCGGAGCCTGGATGAAGTTCACCAGGCCGCCAACACCGTCCTCCGATTTGCCATGTTCAGTGAACGATCTAAGCGCTGGCCAAAGGTTAGTACTTGAAATGATGGATGGATGTTAGTTAGATGGATGGTTTGTTGATTTGTTGATGGTATCGTTAAAGAGATTGTTTATATTTTAAATAAACTAATGAATGCATAAATGGATCGAATGGTGAATTATGGGATGGATGTATGCATGGTTGGATGGTTAGATTGATGAATGATTTGCTGGATGGATGTTTAAACTAGCGTAGTTGTGACGACACGAGTTTTCAGATAGCAAGGAGAATTATACTTTTTACGAAGTTACACTTCTCCGTATATAGTGTACATAGATAGCGTGACCGATTTACTTTTTGCGTATGAAAGTGCAGTTTCGTAAAGTCCGTGCATAACGAAGAAGACAGGGAGTAGGCCAATTTCCGAATAGGGATACGCGTAATAAAGAATGTGCATACTGACGAGAGCTCGACTATTTTGCTTGTGGCCGGCGCGTTTTTGGAGGGCAGAGTGGTTTGAGATGCTGTTGCGAGAGGATCGAATCTAACGAGGCAGCAACCCTGTGACAGAGGTCATTGTAGTGTAGGGTACTGTTGGAAGGGTGTGTTTATTGTTTATATAGCCACCCAAGGTCTTATGCCCTCGTCGGGATAAGGATGTTTAGAATTCGAAAGGAAGGATATTAACTACCATTTGTCAACGAATGTAGAGTTATATACTTAAGGTGTGTGTCGTTCTCGATTGAACACCCACCAAGACTTAGTGTCTGTGACAGAGCTAAGGTGACCTCATCCTCAGTTATAAGTGTTATTTGGAAGGTGAAATAACCAGCAATAGCAAGACAAAGTGACTCTCAAAAGACTAACCAGTTGTGTTTGTGACAGTGCTGTGTTGTGTTGTGGTGTTGGGGGAAAGGGGTGTCACAAGCCGAGGCCTAAAAGGTGTGGGCTATTACTTCTACCTGTTACTTCTACGCATTATTTCTACGCTGTTGCTTCTTATGCTGTACTTATGTTGCTGTTGACGTTTTGTTGCCGTTGTTGACGCTGATTGGGTTCTAGCCAGCCTGGGGTGTACCTTTGCCTCTACAGCCGAGGAGTGTTGTGGTGGTCTCTGCCACTGCTGCAGGTTTTGCCTATGTATCGAGGCAACACCATTACAGGAGGTTTTCATACCCAATTCATGCACACACAGACTCACACTGCATCACACCTAAAAACATGTTCATTTAGTTAGAAGAATCATCCGCTTATTGTGAAAGAGACTGTTTAGCTCTCTGAGCTACTTGACAAGAACATTGAGACATTGCTTCTGTGCCACAGCTTCGCCTAGATAATAGTTTATGAGTAAAGATTCAAACGCCATTGCTTATTATTTGAAGATTTACATTTTGAATTGATTTGTTGATTGTGATTTTGTTGTACACACTTTGTAAAGAATTTGTTGTTTAGTTCTGTTTGGGGTTGTTACAAGGGGAGGTAATTGTTAGTTAGTATTGGGACGGGGGTCTATTTAGGGGTTGAGGGGAGGCTAGTTCCCATTTGTCCTGTGTTTGCCTGTTAGTTGTTGAATAAAAGAGTGTGTTTGTATTCTGGCATTTTTGTGTTAGTTTATTTTGTTTGAGTTTTATCCTATTCACTCGTTGTATGTGCTGACGTCACAGAACCCGCTCGGGGGACGTGACATTTTGGTGTCAGAAGTGGGATAGACTCATTTATTTTGTTAGGGTAGTGCCAGATGTGTATGTTGTGTGTTTGAGTTGTTGTGTGAAAGGGTACGCAGCGGGCGGTTGGCGGGAGTGTGGGTGTATTGCACTAGGGATCACACTCGGAGTGCAGCATTAACGGGGAATTGGGTTGCAGGGTTCACTTGCTCGCCTTTAGGGGTACGACGGTGAACGATTCCTCGGCTCCTGTGACTGTTGTGTTGCGTATTCATTCTGTTAGGTGTTTGTATCAGTTAAGTGTTATTTGTTTTGTGTATTACTAACATTTGTACTTCCCTTCTTTTCCGACATGGCTACGCGGGATGCTCGAGCCGCGATGCGCCGCGACGCTAGGACCCGTAAGGAGGAGGTTGAGCAGGAGGAGCGGGACTTCGGTGATGACGGCTCGGTGACAGGGTTGTTTAAGGAACCTTACGCAGTGAGTACTCAAACGACTATGCCTAAGATGTATGCCAAATCGCCCGGTGCACAGAGCAAAGTCGAGGTCGTGCTCAGTGATAGTGAGAGGTTCAGGCAGGTTGGGGAAAGTCTGGGTTTCCGAGACGGAGCGCTAGCGCACTATGTAGTTAGTGAGTTGAGAAGGGAACGAGAGGAAGAGAGAAGGGAAGAAGAACGGAGGGAGAGGGAGGAAGAAAAGAGGGAGGAGAGGGAAGCGAGGGCAGATGAGAGGAGGCTTTTGGAGCTTAGGCTAGAGACAGAAAGGGTAGCTAGAGAGGCAGAAAGAAGAATGCTAGAAATGAAGCTAGAGGAAGAACGAAGAACCAGAGATGACGACAGAGCTGCTCAGAGAGAGAGGGAGGATAGGGCCAGAGATAGAGGGGCAAGTTACTCCGTTAAGCTTAAACCCTTGGAGGAGAGAGAGGATGTGGAGGCCTACCTCCAGATGTTCGAACGGGTGGCCGAGGTTCAGGGTTGGAGGAGGGAGGTATGGGCGGTTAGGCTAGCGCCTTTGTTACAAGGGGAAGCCCGGGATACTTACCTTCGTCTAACGCCTGAGCAAGCCCAGGATTTCGACACCGTGAGAAACGCTCTGTTGAAACGCTTCAGGAAGGACGCCGACTACTATCGTAGGCAGTTTCGAGAGGCCAAGAAGGAAGCTGCAGAAACGTTTCCTCAGCTGGTAGTGAGACTAGGGTCGTTGGTGAAGAAATGGTTTTCGCTCGCCGACAAAGACATCACCGACGTAGAGCAGGTTTTGGACACCTTCATTGGAGAGCAGCTTTTCTCCATCATGACTACCGAGTTAGAGATCTACGTGAGGGAGAATTTACCGACGACTAGCCATGCCGCAGCAGAGTTGGCACAGCGTGTGGTAGACGCCAAGCGGGCAGCATCAGCACCGGCACCCGTACTGCCCGGTCAGAGACGTAGTTTTCCCAGACGACCGGATGCTCCTCAGCAGCCTAGCAACAGGGGAAGTCAGGGTCAGAAGACAGGGAGGACAGAAGGGGGTAGTGGGGTACGTCGTTGCTACCGATGTGGGTCGGAGAAGCATGTGGTCAAGGACTGCAAGGTCAAACCGCAGACAGTAGGCCAGGTTACAGTGGGACGGACTATTTCCACGGAGACCGCACCTCGGGCTAGCGTGTGTGCAATCAAACCTTATGATCCATGGGGCCAAGGTAGGGCGAACGGGCAGGACGTTCGAGTATTGAGAGATACGGGGGCGGAGATAGGGGCAGTCGCGAGCAGGTTAGTCAAACCAGCTGATTTGACGGGTCGGACTGTCGAGATTTGCTTGGCGAATCGATCGAACGTGGGTCTGCTACCTACAGCTTGGGTGGAGTTGGATTGTGCGCTGGTCAGGGGGAGAGTGGAGCTGGTGGTTTTCGAGGACGGGCCCGATATCATCCTGGGTAACTGGGTGACGTTTGATAGTGGGGAAAAGAGTCCTGTTTCCTTGTTCGGAGGTGAATGCGCGATGGCTGCAGCAGTGCAGACTCGGGCGCAGGTGAAGGCCGAGAAGAAGAGGGAGGTACCCTTAGCAGTGGTCGAACCATCCCAGATCTCTGTTAGCACCCCAGAGTTGATCAGGATGCAAGAGACCGACGAGACGCTCGCGAAGGCGAGAACGTTGGCACAGAGTGGTGGGGCGATAGCGTCAGGTAGGGCGTCAGCTGAGTTTCGCAAGAAGAAGGGGGTGTTGTACCGGGTACACACGAAGAGAGGTAGCCAGGTCACGCAACTGGTAGTCCCGAAACAGTTGAGAGGGGGGATCCTTCAGTTGGCTCATGATCCACCCATGGCTGGGCATTTGGGAGGGAAACGTACCAGGGAGCGGATCTGGGGAACGTTCTATTGGCCGGGAATGTGTGCCGAAGTACGGAGGTATTGCGCCAGTTGTCCGGAATGTCAGAAGGTAGTACCGAGGGGACGGGTGAGGAAGGTACCACTACAGCAACTTCCGCTGGTGGACGAGCCATTTCAGAGGGTGGCCGTAGACATTGTGGGACCCATCAAACCCAAGTCAGATCGGGGTAACATGTACATCCTAGTGGTAGTAGACTATGCCACACGCTACCCCGAGGCTGTACCGCTCAAGGGCATAGAGGCAGAGAGGGTGGCAGAAGCGCTGTGGGGGATTTGGTCGAGGGTGGGCGTTCCTAGGGAAGTTTTGACAGATCAAGGGACGCAATTCATGTCTGAAGTCATGCGGGAGATGAACAGACTACTGTCGATCCACGGGAAAGCTACCACACCGTATCATCCACAGTGCAACGGACTGGTTGAGCGATTCAACGGGACGCTAGTGTCCATGCTCAAGAAGTTAGCCACAGAGCAACCTACAGCGTGGGACCGCTACATTCCAGCGCTACTATTTGCGTACCGAGAAGTAGCACAAGAGTCTACAGGGTTCTCTCCCTTCGAGCTTCTATATGGAAAGACCGTGCGGGGACCGATGGCTGTGTTGCGAGACCTCTGGACCAAGGAGATACAAGAGGAGGAGGTGAAACTGAGCAGCCAGTACGTGGTAGACTTGCGTAATCGCATCGAGGAGACATGTAAGTTGGCACAAGGAAACCTCAGAACCGCGTCAGCCAGGCAGATGCGGCACTTTGATAAGAAGGCGAAACGGCGTTTGTTCAACGCAGGGGATCAAGTGTTGCTACTGTTGCCAGAAAAGCACAACAAGGTGCAGCTAGCATGGCGAGGACCGTACGAGGTGATCGAACGCGTGGGAGAGTGCGACTACCGGATCAGGATGCGTGGGAAAAGCAAACTATACCACGCCAATCTCTTGAAGAAGTTCCATACCAGAGCGACGGTGGCCACGATCGTCGTGGACGATGAAGGGGTGGAAGAGAAGGAAACCATGCCGGTGGTTGAGGATATTCCGGCGACCACCGTGACGGCATCGGCGATCACACCGACCGTGTCAGAGACACACCGTGACGGAAAGACGGAAAGAAGCTGGAATGCACCTCGATCTACGATCAACAGGGGCGACGATCACATCAGGGGAGACAAGAACAGACTGATGAAGTGGGCGATTCGTTTACACCCATCGTTTAGAGTTGTAGAGCGTACTCCAGGGAAGGACGATGGACCAGCAGCTTTTCTCAGTAGAAGTATTAGGTAACATAGGGGGTATTGAAATTCGCGTCGTAGTTAAGGTTCTTCAAGGTGTTAAGAACTGGGGGGGGGGGTTGTGTGACGACACGAGTTTTCAGATAGCAAGGAGAATTATACTTTTTACGAAGTTACACTTCTCCGTATATAGTGTACATAGATAGCGTGACCGATTTACTTTTTGCGTATGAAAGTGCAGTTTCGTAAAGTCCGTGCATAACGAAGAAGACAGGGAGTAGGCCAATTTCCGAATAGGGATACGCGTAATAAAGAATGTGCATACTGACGAGAGCTCGACTATTTTGCTTGTGGCCGGCGCGTTTTTGGAGGGCAGAGTGGTTTGAGATGCTGTTGCGAGAGGATCGAATCTAACGAGGCAGCAACCCTGTGACAGAGGTCATTGTAGTGTAGGGTACTGTTGGAAGGGTGTGTTTATTGTTTATATAGCCACCCAAGGTCTTATGCCCTCGTCGGGATAAGGATGT